>OVAN01004405.1:0-25959 GCA_900406275.1 Anastatica hierochuntica
AATTTAGCAATGACGTGGTCATAACATTTTCTATTTTTTCCTTTGATTTTTCCTCAACTCTCCAAAATTTTAAACTTTACAAAGTGCTACTACATTCATATTCAAAGTAAAACCCTAAAACTTATACATNCTTATACATTATGAACTAACACGAGAAAGAAACACAAAACTAAAAACAACAACCATATACCGACCTAAATATTAACGAGAGACCAAAACTGAAAACACAAATCCGCGCGTAGCGCGGACATAGTCCTAGTCTAACTAATTAAAATGAGCTATTTCAAACATATAAACCTATCCAATTCAGCATTTTAAAACATTTCTGGAAAACTGCCACATCAGCTTATGCATAATAATTTATAAGAATTTTTGAGAGAAAAGAAAAATAAACCATGTATAATAAAAAGACATGTATTAGTTGTAGAGCCTAATCAACTTCTTACGATTCCACTCCCTTTCCCATAAATGATTGATTTAATGGTAAATAAAAAAGTAAATCACAATAAAGTAATTTCTCCAACTGCATTTTTATAAAACTTACTAATTCATTTTATTTCTCTCAGATTTTTACACTTCTTTGTAAACTGTATATCGATACTAAGAAGCAAATTTAGGGTTTATGTAAATTTAAAAGAAACGGTTCCAGCAGCCCCGTCGTCGTCTTCAAGTCTGTTTTGCTATACTCGAATTCTCTACTTTCTCGAGAAGGGAAACCCCGCACTTTCACGGAATCATTGTGACAAAACGGGAAAAGCCTTAAGATTATGGTCAGAGAAAGTCAAATTACTCCGCCGTCTACGTCAACCAAGAGCACGACATCGTCTCCGCCGTCATCGACCAATGCGTTATCGTTCTTTTCGAAAAAGTGGAGGGAGGTGTGGGACTCAGCGGATGCCGATTTGCAGCTAATGCGAGACAGAATTAGCTCTGTTAAGAATCTACAATCGATGTCCGACCGTGAGATCGAGAATTTCCTCAATCATTCGGCAAGGTCTACGTTTTCCGTTGGGTCTCCATAAGCGTCGTCTTTCCCCAATGAAATAGGAATCATGAAGAAGCTTTTGATCGAAGGATCGTGAGTAAGAAATCTGACGAAAGAGAGAGGTGAGAAGATCGGTCAAAAATTAGGACAACCTCAAATCTTAAAGGAGAGAGCCTTGCATCGAAGATGAGGAAAAGATGTGTTGTTCCACCGACTTCGAAGTTCCCAAGAAGTAGAAGCGCTTGCTTAGGGAATCTCCAATGTAAAACTCTATAGAGGGATGACAAAGGTCTCTATTTTTTATGTCCTTATTAGGGCATCTCCAATGTAAAATTTTATTTTTCCCTCCAAAATGGAATAACTCCATAATGGAGTTGAATTTTAATCCAACCCTACTCCATTTTACTCCATTTTGGAGTGAAAAATGGAGTAATGAACAAACAAAAAATGAATTACTCCATAAATGGAGTAAACCCACCTTTTACTCCATTATGGAGTGGAAAATGGAGTGGGGTTGGAGCATTTTTTACTCCAAATTATATTTTACTCCATGATGGAGTAAGAAATGGAGTGTGGTTGAAGATGGTCTTATTACCTTAAAATTATTTGTTAGTACCCTTTTTCCCCAGAGTTCCTCTTTTTGGCTTAAGCAGAATGAGCTTTTTGATTTGAGAAATTTCACAACAATTTAAATTTTGATTTTGTAGGCAAGGAAAAGCAATTCTCGGCCTCTAAATTTTGAACCCGAAGAGAAATAGCAGTTGATTTGGTTGAAAATGAAAGAGATACTCCAAATTCTATTTCGGAAATGGCATCTCAAAAGTTCAAATCTAAGCACAATAAGCTGAAAAAACCAGAGAAGAGTTCGAGTTACCAAGAAGACCGTCACATTCAACAAAGTTATTTTCATTTCCCTTTGCATAAATCTGGAATGGGTCCAAAAATTTGACAAAATTTGGAAGTTACATTCAATGGATGTAGTCTAAATATGTCCTTTTATCTGCACATGAAGCAATTTAGCAGCCAGAGACGGCTCAGAAGATAGCTCTTCAGGCATTGAGAGAAGCTACAACAACATAAATGTTCATTTGTCATCTCAAGTATAAAGTCTCGATTTTATTGTATGATTTATGGTTCTGAGTTTGACATTGAAATTAACTTATCTTCATTGTCGTGAATAATCTCATTTACATTGTGGTTTCGGTTCAGAATTTGATGTTCCTCTTCTCTTTTCACTTTTCAGGTATATGGAGAAGAAACTAGAATCACATCATTAAGAGAAGTGTCCCCAAGAATGGAAGACAAAAGAAGTCTTGCTTCTTCTGAAGAGTGGGCTCGAATCAAAGGCAATCCTTTAATATCAGCTGTAGTCCAATAAGTTTGAGTTTTGTTCCCTTCAATTTTTAGTGCCTTGGTGAAAAGATGGTTCAAAATTCTATCAAGTAGTGATAAGTTTATGAAATATATATATATATATATATATATATATATATATATACAAATACATTTTAAAAAAAGTTTAAAAATTTCAAAGATGTTAAGATGACGAAGAAACAGAGTTTAGAGCTATGAAGAGGTTAAAAGCCACACATACGCGGAAGTAATAGTCGCTAAAAATGGAAGAGCAATAGATATGTGGGAAGAGACATAAAAAATGTGGTATTAGAAGTTCAATAAATTTTTGTGTTCTCTCAGTATTTTTGAAGTTCAGATATGTTACTTATGCTAAATGTTGATCTATGATGTGATATGAGAATGTCTGAAACCAAAGCTGAGACACAACTTTCTATGAAATATGTTATGGAGGTACTAAAAGAAGTTATGTAAGCTGCCCCAAGATCTTCTCTATTTTGGTGGACAGAGATCGAGATCTTGCCCTCAAAAAGCAATTCAACAAATCTTGATCAAAACCGCTAATAAGAATTTTTTTTGGAATTCATGTAATGTGCTATTTCTTTACGTTATACCGACAAACTTTGCCTATTAATTACCATATTTGCTATCTATCTGTGATTTGTTTACTCTCAACATTAATCTTGAAATTTATAAACAACACATTTTACGGTCTGAGAGTCAAATAGATTTTACGATTTTAATATAATATTAGAGAATATTTTATGCTACGGCCAGTTATCTCATCTTCTATAACCTTAAATGTAATTATAAAAAAATTGGCATTGTGATCATGACATTCTTTATGTTATTCTAATAAGATCTCTTTTTAATAAAAAAAATGATAACCAAAAGACGCTAATATTACTTTGAAAGATTAGCAGACACATTAAGAGAAATATTAACTGAATATTCATAATTTTCCCTACAACAAAATATTAACAGAAAAACGTATGTAAGAAAATCCGCGCGCACCAAGCTACAATAGTCTCGAGCTACAAGGCAAAAACCATCAAAATTATTAGAGCCAAAAACATGACACTTCTCCAAAACAAGAAATAAGAAAAAGCGAGCATCCCCAAGCTCCGAAAAAATGTTCTAGACAAAATTTGCATCCACGTGGTTTACATTATAATGGCTACACCTGTTAAACCTCTTTTATATTTTCATGACCTCATAATTCGCTATTCCACTCATATTCATTAGTTACCTTCTCAACATTACATCCTTTTGAAAACATCAAAATTAAAGTTTGACATCATCTATAAGTATAACCCAAATAAAACCAGAACACAATTAAATTAAATAAAAGAGATTTCAACCACAAATAAAACATACCAAATTCCAGCTGGACCACCTAAACGAGACCAGACGAAGAAATCACACAACCTTATTGAAAAGCCAAATATCGCAAACATACATCCGTGCGTAGCGCGGGTATAGTCCTAGTCTAACTACATAAAAGGACTTAATTGTGGCTTCTTAAGCCCTCCACCTCATCACTTTTTTCAAGTATCTACAACATACCACGTAAACCACATATCGCCATTATAAAAGCATTATTGATTAATTAATAGTTTTCATGATCTTTCGGACCTGTATTAGACTAAACAAAAATAATAAAATTCAACTCATTAAGTCACCTACCTATAACCAAAACATATTTACTCTCAAAACTTAATATTCTTCCTTCTTTACCCTAAATCAATCCTCTCCGACGATAAGGCTGCCAGGTATGAAAAAACCGGCCGACATCCACTTCGTTAAGTTTAATGGCAATTCAATAAAGAGCTTTAATATCATAATCCTCTTCATCTCCTACGAACCATAACGCCCCTTACACAGCCAATTTCCATAGCTTATAAATTCACAACAATGGAAACCCGGGACATACCTCTTTCGCACCACCTTCCCATGAGATTGTATACGAAATTTTACATCGTAGCTGAGCATGTTTTTGTTGATCTTTCGGACCTGTATTATATTAAAATAAAATAAGAAAACTCAACTCATTAAGTCACCTACCTATAGCCCAAAGATCTTTACTCTCAAAACTTAATCTTCTTCCTTCTTCACCCTAAATCAATCCTCTCCGACGATTAGGCTGCCAGGTATGAAAAAACCGGCCAACATCAACTTCCTTAAGTTTAATGACAATTCAATAAAGAGCTTTAATATCATAATCCTCTTCATCTCCTACAAACCATAACGCCCCTTACACAGCCAATTTCCATAGCTTATAAATTCACAGCAATGGAAACCCGAGACATACCTCTTTCGCATCACCTTCCCATGAGATTGTATACGAAATTTTACATCGTAACTGAACATGTTTTTGTTGCGAAAAACCTGTGTATGCATCATGGTGACGTGCGTGTTCTTCAAGCTGTAAAGGTCCCAGCTTTGGATCACATGGTGGATTGCGTTGTTTTTCACAGAAGGACTTTTGGTAAACTCTTTTCTAATTTTGATTCTGTTTTCTTTTAATGATTTTTAAAATCTTGGAGTTTGATTGGATTTTGGCTTATATCTTGTGCATAGGCCGCACCCAAATGAGTGTTCCCTAGAAGGGATTTAGATGGATATATATACTTTGTGTGTTAGGATCCTGAACTGATTCCACCAAGAATATCTGAACCAATGGACTACACTCATGAACTACCTCAAATATTGGATCATGATGTCACAATTGAGGTAAAAAAATCTTAGATCACTTTGTTATTATTTCAGACTCTGAGTGGTTTTTGATTCATTACATCGGCTTTTTAGGACATCAAAGAGTACTTCACGAACTACATCGTCAACATTTAGTGACCCATGTAAAGAGGTTGCACATAATTTCTTAATTGCGGGGGATTTCCCAAAAATCGTTGTTGCAGTTGAGATACTGCATCATCTTTATGTGAAAGAGTATCATGATTTCATGGAGAAAATCGATAAACCAACATATGAGTCGGTAAACGTGATTGGTAAACTTTTTGGAGAGGTAAAAGAGTGAGCTCATTCGTTGATTTCGATCAAATTCTTTACTCTTGATGTGGCGTCAAAGCCTCATATGTCTGGTTAATCGATATTTTGGTATCTAGAAATAAAAATATTAAGTTAATGATTATGAAGTATGAACAAAAAAATAACCTCTCAAACATGTAAGGCTCATCAATTACGAAAATATCAGGAAAAACGTGCAAGGAAACGTCATCTTTCGAACCGTTTTAAAAATGAAATGACACGACATTCCAAGATCAATGTTGATTAAAGTTAAGCATAATAATGGAATACAAAGAATCTTGGAATTTATAACACATTTTTAGTATTGTAGTTAGAGAATACATATGGTTCATCAGAACTCATGAGCCAATAACGTGAAAGACAATATTAGTATGTTCACTGCACTAATCTTCATGTGAGTAGTACAAGTTAAAAATGTCATAACTTTAAGATTGGTAAAAAATTAATTATAAATATATTTATATTTATATTTATATTTATATTTATATTTATATCTATATCTGTATCTATATCTATATCTATACCTATATCTATATCTATATCTATATCTGTATCTGTATCTGTATCTGTATCTGTATCTGTATCTGTATCTGTATCTGTATCTGTATCTGTATCTGTATCTGTATCTGTATCTGTATCTGTATTTGTATTTGTATTTGTATTTATATATCTAACGAATATGAAGGTTTATTTTAGACTTTTCTAAATAAAAATTTAACACAAAATTATGTGCTGTAAAAACATAGTATACAAACAGTAGTGGTAAAAAAATATTACTCTAACATAGAAAATTTAAACACATTATATATTATAAAGGAGTTTTAGAAACGGCAAATTTTTAAAAATAAAATGCTACGGTGTAGACATTTTTCAACAAATTTTCACTCTAATTTATCGAATAATATATAAAATTATCAAAAGTTGCATTATTACAATCAAATAAACACCTCCTAAAATTCTTTTTAATTTAAAGATTAACTACTATTTAGAAAAAAATCGTGCGTAGCGCGGTGTATCCTCTAATACTAATTAAAAGGAAGTTATCTTGAGACCACATGCTGCCACGTCAGCTCACGCAGAAAGCTCCCCATCGCCACCTCATCTCTACGGGTCCCACCTGGAGCCCCTCCTTCTTCGCGAAATAATGTTCTTTCATTTGTTCTAACGCTACGCAGAAGCCAAACAACAACAACAATACATCATCTCATTGACCTTCTATAGAAGTCCAAAGAAACCCACACACACATAAATCTTTCTACTTCATCTTCCCACAGTTTCACGACACCACCATATCCCGTCAACCTTAGATCTTCCGTCGGGACTCATCATCTCCTCCCACTCTCTCCCTCCACCTACAACCGTTATAAATCCTTTAATCTCCTCTCTGCCTGCCTCATTAACTACCTCATTAAGCCATCACATCATCAATTAACTTTTCTCCATCGGTTTACACGTCATCTCAACTACACACAATCAAAAATGTTTACTATTACCCTTAGAAAATTAGTGCTTCCCCTTATCTCTAATATTTTGCTTTTCCAGATTCCAGTGTAACGCACAACTTCAGATCTTTATGATAATCATATCGTTTAGTCTTCATCCTTAGCGCGTACACAAAGTTATAAAAGCAACAATGATTTGAGGCTTTGAGCTTGCGAATGCCGTCACTTTCTTTTCTACCAGGTACGCTCTTCTCATTATCCTTCTTTTTGTGAAGACGTCTCGATACAAAATCTGAGATTTTCAATATCAATGGCGTTCTCCGACCTGCCTCGATCTGAAAGTTCGCCTTAATTCCACTTACACAGATTCTCCCAGCAAGCCAAGGTTCATGCACTTCGCATCAACCTTCTTCTCCTATCCTTAATACACCCTCAATGCGAGGAACAACTGCTTTTACTTCCATAACAGAGGTCTTCAAGCCTAACGTTTGATAACAGAGGTCTTCCATAACAAAGATCCATAACAGAGGTTTTATAGAAAACTAGTTTTATTTTATATTTGGTTTACTAACGTTATATGAATATAGTTTCTATTTCTTAAGCTAGTTTAACGTTTTCTTTTTAATTGTTAAAAGATAATAAATATTTTTAACACTCCATGATAGTCCATTAGATATATACATCTATATTTAATATTTTAAAAAGGTACGAGGAAGATAAACGTATAAACATCTACGCTGCAAAAAAGCTTTTTTGTGAAAGCGAGAACCAAAAAACAGAAAATGTGTATAACGAACATAGTAAAACAAAAATAATAGAAAAATATTTAAAATTAACTTTTAAAATAAAGTCTACGTTAGTATATATAAGTAAGAAATGTTAATTTATCAAAAGGTAATATTGTAACCAAAAACACGAAAGTGGAACAAAATGAAACTGAAAATTACGTTTTTGTAACTATACTTTGCCATAAAAAATTAATGATATAATTAGTGAAAATTTAACGTACTATTTACTAATCAGCGTGGAGCATAGGCCCCACCTTATTTTAATATGCAATTTCCCTGAGTTACGCTATAGAATTGACCATGTGATATTAAAAGATTGGTGAAGATTAGAAGCGTGTCCGAGAAAAATCAAAGTAAAAGCTATTAAAGTCGAAAACGAGTTTGCTTTGGGAATTAATTGAAAAATTAGTTGTTCATTTCTTCTTTTTATCTTCTTCTTTGGTTTCTCTCTAATTGTGTTTTTCTCATTGTGGCTTGAGATTTGTTTTATCTTCTTCTTTGGTTTCTCTCTAACAGTGATTTTTTTCTGCATCGAAAGTATCAAAGCTTTGATCGGTTCTCGGTCGCCATGGCGAAGACGTGGTATCAGTCGAGGGTTAACTATCCATGAACATCTTTTACCTTGCAAATCCATTACTTGATCGACATCATATCTATGGGATACAATTGAAATCAGATCAGTTTGAGGATCTACTAAAGGAGTTGAATCTATTGAAAGAAACATACGTAATTGAAGCCTATCACAAATAATTTGTGTTGTTAAGACCTAGGGTGAATTTACAAGAAGAGGAATTGATCGAGAAGAAGATTTAATCGATGTATATCTTGCAGGTTTGAGAAAGGATAGTCAAACAAACATCATAATGTTTCAGGCTAAATCCATCGGCCAATGTTTGTTAGAGGGATTATATGAACGAGTTTATTCGATGGAGTCCATTGTTGTAATGAAAACAAAAATAACACATGTGGAAGTGATGATACGTGAACAAGAAGAGATTTCAATTAGCAAAGCTAGGATCGAACGCACCTATATAATTAAATGATTCGAATTAAGGGATAAAGAAGAACGTTTCATTTTAAGGTGAGGAATTATGTAAGGATATGGATTCGCTTCTGGAAATTGAAGGCGCTCATCAACTGATATCGATAACACACGATCAAGCCTTTTGGGACTGAACTTTGGAGATGCTGCTAAAGAAGTATCATAATATAATATCAATTTTAAAGATCATTCTTATATGATGGAGAACCTAGTCATGGCCATACACTGGTAAGGAATGTCGATATAAACACAATAGCTGCAAGTCAGAGTGGTTTTATGAAGAATACAAGGTTTATAATGAGTGAAGATGACCTTTCTAAGAGTCCTCTAGAGATAAATATTATATGTGATGCACACAACATGTTTGATAGAATGCTTATCTAGAAAGTAAGAGAATCGAGTGTTCAAGAAAGTAAAATCTCCTAAAACTTAACACTTTAAGTTTTAAAAACAGTTCAAGAACAAAAAATGAGGGAGTTGGTAATGTTGAAGATTTGTCTTGTCCAACAGTGAAGAAGAATGAAGTTCACTCTTGATATGATCTTAATTGGGTAAATGACAAACTCGATGAAAAAATATGTTTGCTAAAGAGAAGAAGAAGGCTAACAAATTCTGACTTTTCTCGGTTATTCTCTCTCAACTCGCTTCACGGTTTCTCTTATAGTCCCGTAACAAACTCTTTCTTAAGCCTCCACTCACAATTAGACATGTGCTCCACTCTTTTCCTTCCATGAAGCATCATCTTCACTTCCTATAACATCATATGGCATTTACCCGTCGGAACACGCGTATGAGGAGTTGAGTCATGTGTTCCATGCTGCTAACATGAACAATGTGTTGAAATATGACATTGACTCAGCATTGCTCCTATCGGATGATTATCAAACTCTTGTTTCTATCACGCCCACTTAATTCTCTCCTCAACCACCTTGTCATATATCTAGAAGGAGGATTCTTCCCTAAAACAAGATGTAGAGGTTGTGTGTCAGTGTCAATTCGGAAGTGGTTTGCAAATTAAGTGGGCAAGATGGAAGTTCAAACTTCTTCAAGAGATGAAGCAGTGGAGAGTTCACTTGGGGAATGAGAGAGAAAAGAAGAAAACTATAGATTGCTCACCGTGAAGTATAAACTCTAACTTTTTGTTTCGATTAATCAATTATCATCCTCTTTGATGAAATCAAAATTAATTCATCAACAAGTTTATTAGTTTAAAACATCATGTTTGGTTATTAACAAGTTTATTGGTTTTCGATATCATGTTGGTTGATGTTTTAGAACAACATGTGTGTCTTCGAGATTCTTGATGAAACTTAAACCTTAATAAGATTATGAACATATTTGATTAACAACTTGTGGTGTATTAACTTTCTTAGCGGTACTTCGTCGCAGTTGAAATATTTTATGCTTAGGTGTGTTATATTTAACTTTAATTTGTATTGTACTTTGCTAGTTGTAACTTAATTTCGTGTGCTTTAACTTTAATTTGTAATATATTTTGCCAAACCGAAACGAGACACAAGTATGTCTTCAAGGATAGAGAGAAGACCAATAATCTCTCAAAAATATGTGAGAGATTCTTTTGTCTTCACGGAAAATCTAGCGTTGAGAGTTTGGATAAAGTTGAGAACTTTCTCTAAATCTTGAAGAGAATACCAAATTAAATCTAGGGTAGTTGGATCATTATTTCCATGTTCTCAACCAAGGATCAAAAGAGCATCTTCATCATCAATTAAAGAGTTTAAGAGCGCAACTATCTTCCAAGAAATTCTCTAATACGAAGAAAATCATCAAAATCAATTTTGGAGCGGATGAGGCCCTGAAAATATGGGACTAACTCTAAGATCCTTTCTCTAACCTTCAAAACTTTTTCAGCTTGCTCCTGGTATTTATATGGACTGTCATCATCAATGATATCAGAAGAAGAACTCATTTTTCACAAGATAAAAGAGGAGAAGAGAAGAGAAGAGAAGAAAAGAGAGATGGAGATGAAAGGGTCCTATTGCCGACTTTTGAAAATACGTAAAAAAAAGTATATTATAAGAGATGTGTGTTAGGACTTTTACTTGGAAGAAAGAGTTGTAGAAAATATAAAAAAAACAATAAAAATAACTAATTTAAACCTAAGTAGCCGAAACGAAAGTAAAGAAAAACTGGGTAGAGAAAAAGTAAAAAAAATGTTATTTCACAAACTAACACTCTAAAAAGAATTTCATTATTCTCCCCTAAATTATACCCAATTTTTTTTCTTTTTTTTCATTCATGTGTTGGGGGCAATTTCGCAAAACTTTTCATATATAACATTTTCAAATTTTAGACGATCCTACAAATTGTTATTATCAAAATTAACCTTAAATGTAAAAAGAAAAAATATTTTAAGGAAACTAAATTTCTTTTTCACTTTTATTGTGATATTTTCACCTCAATTCAAATAAAAATGAATTCACATCCAAATGAGGCCAGTTGTATATGTTGGGTTGTATCAACCTCACCAAAAAGTTTACAAATTGATTTGATTAACTACTTGTGGTGTGTTAATGATGCAACCCTGGATCTTCTGAAAGAGAGATCTGAACTTTTCTTTTGTGTTTTTTTTTTTATTTTCTGATTTTTATGAGAAGAAGGGATGAAAAGATGAGAAGGATGAATTTTCAGATATTGGTAGATGGATAGAAGGTATCTTTGGATCAGGAAGACTGAACTCCTTTTAGGATCTCAAAGAAGAAACTATTAGAGAATGAACTCTGCAGTTGTAGGGTTGTTCTAAGCTGAACAAAAGCTCTCAATCACTGAGAAGAAAGAAACAAAGGTTTCTGAAAAATAAGCTAAAAGGTTCGATTCATTCCTTTACAATGTCTGTAAAATACAACTTAAATAAGTCTAATTTTCCTAGGGTTCCACGAAAATAAACCATAAAATAAACCTAATTTTTGTCTAAATAAACCAAAAATAAACCATAAATAATTAAAACCTGATGCTAAACCGAAAGCTGTAAACCGACGAGCTGAAAGTCTGCTGATTTCGAAAATTCATAACTAATTATTCCCAGCATATTTTCAAATGATTCCACCTCGAATAGCTTCCCTGATGGCTTAAAAATCTAAAAGATTTTGAATCGTAGCTTGAAACTTTCTGGTTTGGTCGCAGTTCCCTTCAGAGTGATGACATGTCTGTTCTGCGAAAATCCTGAATCACCCAGATTGTAAGATCCATAACTCTCAGGTCTTTAATGTCTTTGTGATGGGACCAATTTCTAAAGATGCTCTGATGAGTAAGCTTTCCAGAACAATCGAGCTCGTTGCCAAATTCTCTTTGGTCGGAAAGATATGCTAATTTGAACGCTCCTACGTCAAAACTGTTTTCCAGGCAGCTTATTCGGTTTGCTTGTTGTCTGAGGGATAAGCTGGTCAGGATTGCATCAGTTAAGTTTCTTAGTAGAACTCTGTCTCGGTTGAAATATCTTATGCTTTGGTGTGATAATTTAGCTTTGATTTGTAATGTATTTTGTCAATGGTAGCTTAATCTCGTGTGTTTTAACTTTAATTTGTAATATACTTTACCAAACCGAAAAAGTCGTGAGTGATTATTCACTGGTAAAGAGAACACAAATAATCTTCTAAAGATATGCAAGAGACTCTCTCGTATTCACTGAAAACCCAACATTGAGAGTTTGGATAAAGTCCATAACTCTCCTCAAAATTTGAAGAGAATGCCAAATTTAATTTAGGATAGTTGGATCATCATTCCCACATTCTCAACCTAGAATCATAAGAGCATCTTCATCATCAATTAAAGAGTTTAAGAGTGCAAACATTTTTACCAAGAAAATCTTTAATACGGAAAAATCATTAAAAACAGTTTTGAAGTGGATGAAGTTATGAAAATTTGGGATCAACTCTAAGATAATTTTCTTTGCCTTTAAAGATTTTTCAAATTTCTCCTCGTACTTATAAAAACTGTCATCGTCAATGTTTCCAAAAGTAAAACTCATTTACCATAAGAAAAAAGGAGGAGAAAGAAGAGAAGACAAGAGAGAGGGAGATAACGAAGTAGCATGTTGCCGACTCTGAAGAAAACACGTAAAAAGAGAAGCGAACAATAAGAGATGAGTGTTAAGATATTTAGTATGAGAGAGAGAGAGAGAATTATGTGGAAAATACAAAAATCTCCACATAGGAGCAACCAATTTAGACGGGAGTAGCTAAAAATGTAGAGAAAGTGATAGAGAAAAAACAAAAAGAAACTTTTTCACAAACTACACCCAAATTGTTTTTATTGTTCTTCCCTCAATGACCCCTTTTTTTTTTGCTTTTTTCTTTATTCCTTCATTGTTTGGGGGAAATTTTTTAAAACTCTCCCTATATAAAATTACATTTTTGGCGATTTTAAAAATTGTTATTCACAAATTCACCCGTAAATTTAGAAGTAGAGAATGTTTAAACATAATTAAAATTTGTTTTGACTTTAGCTGTGATATTTTCGACTCGATTCAGATAAGAAGAGATTCGCATTCAAATCACGTAAGATGTATAAGTTGACTTGTATCAAATTTCTCACCAATAAAATTACAAACCGATTTGATTAACTACTTATGGTGTGTTAAGTTTCTTAGTAATACTCTATTTAAGTTGTGTTGTTTTAACTTTAGTTTGTAATTTTTTCACCAGGGATGACTCAATCTCGCATGTTTTATATTTAATTGGTTGTGTACTTTTTCAAACCTAAACGAGATGCGAGTGAGTGTTCAATGGTCGAGAGAACACCAACAAGTATCTGAAGATATGCAACAAATTATTTTTTTCACAAAAATTCCAACATTGAAAGTTTGGATAAAATTGACAACTTTCTCCACATCTTGAAGATAATTCCAAATTAAATATATAGGGTAAATGGATCATCATTTCCACGTCCTCGATCTACACTCAAAAGAGCATCTTCATCATCAATTAAAGAGCTTAACACTGCATCGATTTTACCAAGAAACTCTCTAATACGAAGAAAATAATCAGAATCAGTTTTGGAGATCATGAAGTTCTCAAAATCTGAGATAAACTCCAAGATCCTTTCATCATCAATGATGACAGAAGAAAAACTCATTTTTACACGAAAAAGGAGGATAACAGAAGAGAATAAAAGAGAGATGGAGATGACAAAGGTTCCTATTACCGACTTTTGAGAAAAAAATGTTAAAGAAGTAGTATAAGATAAGAGATGAGTGTTAGAGTTTTTACATGGGGAGAGAGAGAGAGAGTAATGTTGAAAATACAAAATAAAAGACAAATAGAAACAACCAATTTCAACTGAAGTAGCTAAAAAAAGTAAAGAAAAGTAGATATAGAAAAAATTAACAAAAAAGTTATTTCACAAACTAGCACTCTAAAAAGAATTTCATTTTGATCCCTATATTGTCCTCAATTTTCTATTTGTTTTCCCTTTTTCATTTATGGTGCGAGAGTAATTTTGTAAAACATTTCCTATATAATATCATCAAATTTTTGACCATTCTCGAAATTGTTATTTTTAAAATTATCCTTGAATGTAAAAGGAAATAATGTTTTAATAAAACTAAAATTCTTTTGGACTTAGGTTGTGATCAATGGCGGATCCACTTAGAGAGATGGGGTGTCACTTGACACCCCTTAAACCATGATAAAGAATTTTTTGCACCTAAATTACATGAAATTTTAGTAGCACAAATGGTAAAACTACTATATTGAACCCCCCATATACCATGGATCAACTCCCAAATAAGATAAGTAAGATTATTTTTGATATTTTTATTTTTGTTGAACACTGTTAAAATCAATCCTAGATCCACCACTGGTTGTGATATTTCTGGTTCAACTCGGATAAGAAGATATTCACATCCAAATAAGTTAGATGTATATGTTGAGTTGTATCAACCTGACAAATAAGATTACAAACTGATTTGAGTAACTATTTGTGGTATGTTAAATTTCTTAGTAGTACGCTGTTTTAATCGAAATATTTTATATTGAACGGTGATAGTTGAAATTCTGTTTGTAATGTACTTCCCAAATGATGACTTAATCTCATATGTTTGAACTTCAATTTGTAATATACTTTGCCAAACTGAAACAACTCGCGAGTGAGTCTTCATTGGTAAAGAAAACACAAATAATCTTCTAAATATATGTAAGAGATTCTTTTACATTTACAGAAAACCCATACGATAAAGTTCACAACTTTCTCCAAAATTTGAAGAGTATACCAAATTAAATTTAGGGTAACTTGATCATCATTCTCATGTTCTCGACCTATAATCAAATGAGTATTTCATCATCAATTAAAAGTTTTAAGAATGCGACAACTTCAACAAAAAATTTTCCAATACGACAAAAATCATTAGAATCATTTTTGGAGTGGATGAAGTTCCGAAAACCTGGGATAATCTAAAATTATTTTCTTAGCCTTCAAAGTTTTTTAACTAGCTCCCCGTACTTATAGAGACTGTTATCGTCAATGGTGTCATAACAGGAACTCATTTTTCACAAGAAAAAAGGGGAAGTAAAGAGAAGACAAGAGGGATGGAGATTACAAAGCTGAATGTTGCTTACTTTGGAGAAAATACGTAAAAGAAGAAGTAAATTATAAAAGATGAATGTTAGAGTTTTTACTTGGGGAGAATCGGTGATGTAAAAAATACAAAAAACAACAACCAAATAAATTGAAGTAGCTGGAAAAGTAGAGAAATTTGGATAGTGAATAAGAAAAAAAAAAACTTTTTCGCAAACTAATATTCCAAAGAGAATTTTATTCTTCTCCTTCAATATCCCAATTTTTTTTTCTTCATCTATCATTTGGGAACAATTTTGTAAAATTCTTCCTCTACATTGTCAAGGTAAATTTTGGACGGTTCGTTGTGCCACCACAAGAAAACAGAGACTTAAGCAAGGTAAAGGAAAGTGAAAGAAATGTGGACGAGTTCCCTTTATTGATTGAACAACAACATGCCAAGGTACAATGAGTTTAAATTGCTCGATTTTTGTACATCCTACATTAGGGTTTGTGTGCTCGTATATATAGCAGATCATTGATGAAGAGGAGTCGATATCCCTTAGATTTGCATTAGATCTTGTGTAGATTCGTGCAGTTAATGAGATTCTCAAAATTTTAGGAATGTTTCTAGAATTTTCACTCAATGCAACCTTCAGGAATATCTAGAGAAATAAAAGGGGAATTTTTCCTTTTTTATCACCGATATTGCCCTTGGTGCGGATAACCGCTCTTGTCGTAATGTTCCTTGGTGCTGCTTCATTCGTTGCTTCAAGCATGGCTTGTTGCTCTAGAGTTGGGGATGATTTATTTACCCCTAACAGTTCATCCCTTAAGTTATGGTTCAGCGTACTGAGTCATGGCTTAAATATATCGCTTCTAAATAGATTTTCACGGCTTCATGCGTTGCTTCTATGCCCTGGTGACTTCTCTGGTGAATACTCTAGCGGATGCTCTGGTGATTACCCTGATGTCGCTTCGTGGATAAAGACGTTATGGTTTTCCAGAGTAATAATTACTTGATGCAGTAATAAGCATGTATAATCGACGTATCTTACACACGATCTGGAAGTGGGTCCCACGTCTTTCCAAATTTTTTGTTTTCATTAGAGAGTGTGAGAAAAACCTTTTCCATTCCACTTCCATTACCATAAATTCTTCCTCTGATCAGAGACAAAACTTCACTGTTCCCTCATCTTCCTGCTCTTGAGAAAATAATCACTGCCTTCATCTCGTCTTTGGAAACTACTTCCTTTGGATCATATTCCTTCATTGGTGAGTGATCGTCTTTCCCTAATTTCTTTTGAATCGTCATTAGGATTTCACTGTTCATTCGTCTGATTGGTTTCTCTATTTTTCGTATTTCCAAAAAATATGTGTAAGCGTCGGGTTCCATATTCTTTCAATCAACATCTGGCCAGTGCGAGTGCCAAAAGAGACGTTCGGAGGATTCGGACTCTGGTGAGGAGGGATATTAGCGCATAATGGTTTTGCTTCGCCTACACCATTCAAGCTTGAGGGTGACTCAAAGCCTTTTTCTTCCCAAGGGCGTAGATCAACGGCGCCTCTGGGGGAGTTGATCATCCCTTTCTTTCATGATTGGGCCCTGAGGGGTGTGAAAAGAAACATGTTTCCCAAAGACATGGTTCTCTTTGGCAGTCATGACATCTCCTCCGTCTTTGAAAAGGTTCAGGCGGAGATGCTTAAGGTAACAGTTGAACGCTTCTGTTGATCTTGCCTTAGATTTTAGCAACTTGTGTCTTGATTGTGCTTGTTTTCGTTTCTCTGGACATACGATGTCCCTCTACGACCACATTGAAGGTAGCATCGCCTCCAGTGTCAATGAGCTGGTCATGAGGGAAGGTCCAAGCCAGGGGAGCTGACCAAAAAGTAGCGGACTAAGCTCATTGCTTCTAAGAAGTTTGTCAAGTCGTTGGAGGCGGAGTTGGCCAAATCTCAGGAAAGAGCGGAGAGCTTGGAACTGAAATTTGGTCTGTTCTTCTCTAAGGTGGAGAGGCTGAAGTAGGAAAATAAGGAGCTGCAGGAGCATATCGTGGCTCTGGTGCAGATAATTTCCACCCACACTGAGGAGAAGGAAATGGTCGTCTTCTTGGCTCAGGTTAAGTCTTGTTGGTTCCTTAAGAGGGAATGGTACCTGAAGAAGACAAATGTCTCGAATCCAGCACAAGAGCAGAAAAAATACCGCTTCATGGTGGCTAACATGGTGACAATGTGCGGATTAACATCGTCGCGCTTCATCGATGACATCCCTCTTATCGAACCAGAGGAATAGCCAACACCGTGAGCAGTGCCAAGAGGAGGGGTAATCTTCAAGAGCCCATAATTGGCACTGTTGTGGATCACCATGGAGCGGGTCCCCGGAGGATGTCAACGGATGAAGACAAAGGCAATTCCAATGGCCATCTACGAGCCTTAGACAGATGAAGATGATTATGCATGGACCAGCACCAAGAAGTAGCGTCCTCACCCACGGTGTTCCCTGCCACTCTTATATGTCATATAAAGAATCCCGTGTTGAGCAGGAAACAATCGAGTGTGGTGTCATTTCTATCTTGTTGTTCTTTTTTCTTTGTAAAGCTTTCCCTCGTCTTAGGAGCTTTTAAGTCCTTTAACTTAGCTTCAGCTTTAATATAGAATCAGTTGGGCCTTCGCCTTCTTTTTTGATTGAATATATTCTTTTTGGGACTCTTTACATCTTTCTTGTTTATCCTTGCTTTGAACATGAGCTGCAACTTCGAAGGAAATTTTCTTACAATTATAGAGATCATTAATAGAATCTCTTCCTTGGTACGTGACCAAGGTAAGAAAAATATGTAACTTAATGAAAATAGAGAGAGGGTAATAAGATTTCTTGATTTTGGGCTTGGGCCTTGTGTAGAATGGATTTGCTCCTGACAAGGATGTGAAGCCTTCCTTGCCTCTTGACCAAGGCTTGCTGTAAAACATTCATGATTGTGGCCATATTCTTGGGTTCGTCCAAAACCTTCCTTGGTACTTAGTAAAGGTTTGTAGGAAGAAGTAAATAATCGAAGTTGAGTTGTAGATGTTTCACCTTGGTGTTCTAGCAAAGTAGAGAGAGGCTTGCACCATGTTGTCATGACCGTGGTCATTAATGGTGTCTCCTTTGCTTGTGACCGAAGTCATTTTGCTAGAAAAGGTTGACACTTTGTGACTGTAGTCATTGCGTTAGCCAGACGCGTGGCCTTAGTATGATCAGAGTCAGAGTGCTGATTGTTAGCCTTGGCTGTGACCAGAGTTATTCAGATGACCAGAGTCACATGTGGGTAATGTGTCTTAGTATGACCGGATTCATGGTTTGACTGGAGTAAGGATATGACTGGAGTAATGAGATGAGATGACCAGAGTCATGAGATCGATGACCGAAGTCATGTATTTTTTTTTCTGCTATACTCCCTCGTGGAGGGCCACTCTCAGCTTTTTTCTTCTGATTGTGACCGAAGTCATGTTTTTATTGCTGCACTCTGCCCCCTCGTGGAGGGCCACTCTTAGTTTTTTTTTTGGTAACAATGGACGTACTTGGTGAAATTACCGTGGCATCCGGGTGCCAAGTTTCTGCTTCCCACGTCTAGGTGAAAGATAATAGAGCATGCTAGTGATCAGAAGCTCACCGCTCCAAGTGCATATGTTTTTTGTTGTGTTTTAAGTATTTCATACTTATTTTACCCTAGATAGCCGTGACAACGCTCTGCCCTCCGTGGGGAACCGCTCTCTGCCCGTAGTGAGTTGTTTATGTGGGGAAATGGCGATTCTCGATCAATGGGGATTCTCATGAAGGCCCTTGAACGCGTTCACTAGTTTCCCTGGTTGAACTTGGAAAAATGTTTTGCTTGGCGCAAGCCTTTAGTAATGAAAATTTATGAAGTACGAAAGCAACGTAGACAAATGATTTAGAAAACAAATACTAAAGGATTATGAATGACCTTGCGACCTTCACTAGAAGTAATAGGTTTTGGGATGCAACGCTTTCCAGCTATTTTTCTGGTTTCTTCCGTTCACGTCATAGAGTTCATAAGCACTAAATCCACACACCTCTTCTAATCTTTAGGGTCCTTCCCAACCTGGCGCTAGCTTCCCAACTTCTTTGTCGTGGGTATTATCGAAGGTTTTGCGTAGGACTGAGTCTCCCACTTTGAAAGTACACATCATAACTTTGCGATTGTAACTCCTCGCTATTTCTTGTTGATAGCACCAATTTCAAATTTGTGTGGCTTCTCTTCTTTCTTCTAACAAGTCCATGTCCAACACAACAAGCTGATCATTCTCTGCATCCTGTGAGGTGCTCTGTTCAAATAGTTTTCACGTATATCTCCACGGTGCCAGTGCTTCCATACTGTAAACCAAGGAGAAAAGTGTTTCTCTGCTATCATTCTTCGTCATGGTCATGTACGACCATAAAACTCGTGGTAGCTCTTCGACCCAGTTTCCCTTGGCTTTATCTAATCGGCGCTTCAAGATGTTGATGATTGTTTTGTTGGTGGATTTGGCTTAGTTGTTCAATTGTGGATGCCTTGGAGTTGCAAAACTGAGCTTGATGTCTAAATTGGAGCAGAATTTCTTGAACTCCTTGCTGGTGAGCTGGGGGCCATTATTGGTGGGGGACCCCAAACCTGGTGATGACGTACCTCCAGATGAACCTTTTGATCTTGTCTTTGGTGACCTCACTCAAGGCTTCGGATTCAATCCACTTAGAGAAATAATAAGTAACCACTAGTAGGAAAACCTTTTGGGAAAGTCCTTCAGGTAATTTTTAGACGATGTCCATGCCCCACTTCTGGAATGGCCAGGGTGAGCTGATGGATTTTACAGTCTCAGGGGGTAGTTTTGATATTTGGGCATGCTCTTGGCATTTCTTACAGTATCGAGCCATCCTGATACATCATGGGCCAGTAGTATGCAGACCACCTCGTTTTGAATATTAGGCTTCTGCCCAGAAAATAGGAACTACATTCTCCTCCATGTAGCTCTCTTAAAACAAGGTCCACCTCCTTGGACGTGATGTAGTGCATATAAGGTCCGGAGAATGATATTCGATAGAGTTTGCCCTGGATTAGGCAAAATCGCACGAATTGTCTCTTGATCCTTCTGCATTCTTCGCGTACATCGGACTATACATCATTCTGTAAGCAGTCAATTATGGGGGTCATCCATCTTCGCTCCTCTTGGACCGTCAACACTTGGAGATTCGAGGGGTCCTCCTAGTGGCAGACCATTGGAGTACTAGCAGCAGAACGCTGACCTCTTTCGTCATCTTTAGAGCGGAGCTTAGATAAGCTAGTGCGTCAGCATGGGTGTTCTGGTCACAAGGTATCTGTGTACGATTACAATGTCATAAGGATGAGGTTAGTTCTTTAGCGATTCTCATATATCGGATCATGCTGGCATCCTTGACTGTATATTCTCCCTGGGTTTGATTGGCGATAAGCAACAAATCGTTGAATATTCTCAAATTATGTATTCAAAGATCTTTCGCCAGATTTAAACTAACGATATGAGCTTCATACTATGCTTCATTATTCATGGCTTTGAAGGCACATCTCACGGCTTCGGGCGCTACTTCGCTATTGGGGGATATGAGAACTTTCCCGAGCCTCGTACACCTTATGGTGCTTGAACCGTCAGCGTATAACCTCCATTCTTTCTCTTCAATGTCGCCTTCGTGGTTCCTGATTTCATCGAGTATTGATGATTCCATGGTAATCGCGAACTCGGCAACGAATTCATCGAGCACTTGCGACTTAATAGCGCTGAGAGGTCTGTAGATGATGTCATATTGTCCTAGCTCCATAACCCACTTAGCTAGTCTCCATAACAACTCGGGTCGGTGCAACACTCTTTTGATAGGTAGAGATGTGACCACTACCACTAGATGCGCTGGGAAGTATGATCAAAGCTTATGCATTGCTACAACTAATTCCATAACGAATTCCTTCAACTGATTGTACCTCGTCTCGATGTCTGGCAAGGATTTGTTGATGTAATACACCGGATTCCGTTTGCTTCCTTCTTCATTGACTAGCACCGCACTGACAGCGTGTTCGGACATGGCTAGGTAGAGTAGTAAAACTTCTCCGTACAAGGGTTTCGACAACAACTCTGGTATTGTGAGATACTCCTTCAAATTTTCCAATGATGCTTCACACTTCTCATCCCATACGAAATCCTTGGCTTTTGGTTTTTTTAGAGCTTCGAAGAAAGCATGTGATTTGTCGAAAAGCTGAGAGATAAACCTTCTAAGGGCCGCCATTCTCCCTGTTAGCGTCTGAACCTCTGTGGGGGGGGGTTTCTAGGAGAATGTATAGCGTGGATTGTTCTTATCTGCTCGGGTTGACCTCTATTCCCCGATACGTTGTGATGTAACCCGAGAACTTTCTGGAGCTGACCCCGAAGGAGGATTTGTTGGGTTGAGCTTCATGTTGTACTTCTGTAAGGTAGAGAACGCTTTTTGAAGATGGACGATGTGATCCTTGACTTCAAGGGAATTTAACAGCATATCATCGATATATACCTCCATGTTTTGTCCTATCTTACCAGCGAACATCATGTTTACGAGGCGTTGATAAGTCGACCCAGCGTTCTTGAGCCCAAAAGGCATTACCTTATAGCAATAGATGCCCTTGGACGTCATGAAGGTTGTCTTCTCCTGGTCATATGGGTGCATCAAGATCTGGTTGTAACCGCTGAACGCATCCATGAAACTCATCAGTTGGTGCCTCACTGTCGCATCTACCAACTCATCTATGTGCGATAGAGGGAATGAGTCCTTGGGATAGGCTTTGTTAAGGTTAGTGAAATCAATGCAAACTCTCCACTTTCCGTTCTTCTTACGTACCACTACCACGTTGGCAAGCCAGTCCATATATTTCACCTCTCTTATGAATCTCGCGTTGAGTAAGTTTTGCACCTCGTTGTTAACGATTTCGTCACGCTCTGGTGCAAACTTTCTTCTCTTCTGTCTTGTCGGGGATGATGCGAGTCTACTTGTAGTTTATGCACGATGATCTCTGGGTCAATACCTAACATGTCATCATGGGTCCATGCAAAACAACTAGAGTTGGATCTCAAGAAATCTATGAGCCTCCGATGTATATATGTGGGTAGACGGGACCTTATCTTCAAGCATTTGTCTGCATCTCCTTCCTCTAAGGGCACATCGTCGAGCTGCTCTATCTAGGATTCCTTTGTGTTCTTTTAAATGGATAATTTACCTTGTTCTTTGCTCCTTGTGATCCCTTTGATAGTGGTTTGGTAACAGGACTGCACATCTTCCTGCTCTCCCTTGATTTCTCTAACTCCCTACGGGAAAAGAACTCGATGGATTGGTGCAGGGTTGACGATATTGCCTTCATGTCATGGATCCAGGGTTGTCCCGCTATCGTGTTTTAGGGAGAGACATAATCTACCACGAGGAATTTGGTTGGTCTGCTTAGCACAACCGCATAAACAAGGAGGATGATCTCGCTCACAGTCCTCTTCACTTTGCCGCTAAATCCAACCAGAGAGATAGTCTTGTTTAGTAAAGAGCCCTTCCCTTGGTTGTAGGTGGGAAAGTGCCCTTGCAAATAGAATATTCACATAGCTGCCGCCATCAACAAGGATTCTCTTCATCAAGCAATCAGAGGCGGCTAAGGTGATGACCAGTGCGTCGTGATGGGGACCGTTTGGTTAGCTCCTTTAAAAGAGGGGAAGCTCAGAACTTCTTTTTGATCGGTATGTTGCTATCTGGTTTTGTGAGGACCTTGGGGAGCACATCGTGATGTATGTCACGGGTGCTCGAGAAATCTCTTCCACATGGTAATTGTCGTTGATGGTGTGGACGGATCCATCATCTTTGAAGGTTTGATTGAATCTCCTAATTGTCACCTAGTTTTCGGATTAGCCCCTCTCTCTAATGCCAAACTATTAGGGAAAATGTTTGGCAGCTCGTTGTGCCACTACGGGAAGCAGAGATTTAAGCAAGGTAAAGGAAAATGAAAGAAATGTGGAAATTTTCTCTTTATTGATTGAACAAGAACATGCCAAGATACAAAGTGTTTAAGTTGCTCGATTTCTCTATATTCCTCATTAGGGTTTTTGTGCTCGTGTATATAGTAGCTCATTGATGAAAAGAAGACGATATCCCTTAGATTTGCCGTAGATATAGTGTAGATTCGTGCAGTTAATGAGATTCTCGAATGTTAGGAATGCTTTTGTATTCTCGCTCAATGCAACCCTCGAGAATATCTATAGAAATAAAAAGGGGATTCTTTCCTTTTTCATCGCCGATATCGCCTTTGGTGCGGGTAGCCGGTCTTGCCATATTCTTTGGTGAAATATTCTTTGGCGCTTCTTCATTCGTTGCTTCAAGCATGGCTAGTTGCTCTGGAGCCGAGAATGATTTATTTACCCCGAACATATATTATTATCATTTTTGGTGATCTTAGAAATCATTATTTCACAAATTCACCCTAAAATGTAGAAGGAAATAAAGTTTCAACCTAATTAAAATTTGTTTGGACTTTTGTTGTGATATTTGTGGTTCAATTTAGATAAGAAGGAATTCCCATCCAAATGAAGTAAGATGTATAGATTGGCTAGTATCAAATTCACCAATAAGATTACAAACCGATTTATTAACTACTTGTAGTGTGTTAAGTTTCTTATTAGTACTATGTTGCCATTGAAGTATTTTATGCGTAGATGTTTTATGTTTAATGTTAATTTGTAATGTATTTGCTAGTGGTGACTCATCTTGGTGTGTTTTAACTTTAATTTACAATGTACTTTGCCAAAAAAAAAGAGATGCGAGTGAGTCTTCAACGATGAAGAGAAACCAACAATCTTTTAAAGATATGCATGAGAGTCTTTTGTCTTCACAAAAAATCCAACGTCGAGGTTTGGATATTAAAAAGTGTCCCTAAATTATGGGGAGAATTCTAAATTAAATCGAGGGTAAATGGATCATCATTCCCACGTTATCGAACTAAAATCAAAAGAGAATTTTCATCATCAGTTAAAGAGCTTAAAGTGAACCGATCTTACCAAGAAACTCTCTCATACGTAGAAAATAATCAGTATTGGTTTTGGAGCAGATGAAGTTCTCAAAATTTTGGAATCAACTCTAAGATCATTTCTTTAGCCTTCAAAAACTTTTTCGACTTGCTCTTTTATGGATTGTAATTGTCAATGATGTCAAAAGAGGAACTAATTTTTCACAAGAAAAAAGAGGAGAAGAGAAGAGATGACAAAGTTGCCTATTGTAACAGATGTGTGTTAAAGTTTTTACTAGAGAGAGAGATGTGGAAAATACAAAAAAAAACTCCAAATAGACGCAACTAGTTTTTTTTTATTCATGATTTATGGAACAAATGTGTAAACTTTTCTTATATAATATAATCATATTTTTGACAATTCTACAAAACTGTTATTTTTAAAATTAACCCTAAAATGTAGAAGGAAAGAATATTTTAACAAAATTAAAATTTGTTTGGATTTTGGTTGTCATATTTTCGGTTCAAAGAAAATAAGAAAACATTCATATCCAAATAAAGTCAGATGTATAAGTTGGCTTGTACCAATCACACGAATAAGATTACAAAATGATTTGATTAATTACTCGTGGTATGTTAAGTTTCTTAGTAGTACGTTGTTGCAGTTGAAGTATTTTATGTTTAGGTGTGATAGGATTAACTTAAATTTGTAATGTACATCGCCCATGATGGATTAATCTCGTTTGTTTTAACTTTAGTTTGTAATATACTTTGCCAAACCGAAACGAGTCTCGAGTGAGTCTTCAATGGTAAAGAGAACACAAATAATCTTTCTAACATACGCAAGAGCATCTTCATTCCCACGTTCTCTACCTAAGGTCAAAAGAGCATCTTCATCATTAAGTATAGAGCTTAAGAGTGCATTGATGTTACCAAGAGGCTTTCTAATACGACAAAATTCATCAGAATCAGTTTTGGAGTGGATGTAGTTCTTTAATCCAGGATAATTCCAAGATCATTTTCTTATTTTTCAAATATTTTTCAACTTTTTTCCAGTAGTTATACGGATTTTTATCATAAATGATGTTAAAAAATAATTCATTTTCACAAGAAGAAAGGAGGAGAAGAGAAGGGAAGACAAGAGAGATGCAGACGACAAAGCTACATGATGCAGACTTTGGAGAAAAATGTAAAAGAAGAAGTAAATTATAAAAAATGGGTGTTAAGGTTTTTACTTTGGGAGAGAGAATGATGTGGAAAATACAAATGAATAACCAATTAAAGCCGAAGTAACTGAGAAGAAAGTAGAGAAAATCGGGTAGAGAAAAAAAAACAATTTCATAAACTAGCTTACCAAAAGAATTTGATTCGTCTCCCATCAATTGTCCCAATTTTCTTTTTCTATTTTTTTTATTTCTTTTTTTGGATAGAATATATTTTTTTATTTCTTCCTTCATATAATGGAAGAAATTTTAGTAAAATTTTTCTTATGTAATAGGCATGACCAAAATCAAACAGTAATCGTATTTTGGATTGTAACCGTTTTGGTTTAAAACTATAACCAAACCTTACTTGTTTAAAGTTATAACCGTAATTGTTGATCGTAAAAATATATTAGTTATGGTTAAAAGAAATTTTTATCTGTAACAGTTAACCGTAGCCATATTTAATTTAAGTCGTCGGTTAACCATGTGGCTCAACCGTATACTATAGACGCAATGTAACCTTGTTTAATATATATATATATATATATATATATATATATATATATATATGTGTG
>OVAN01004406.1:0-25956 GCA_900406275.1 Anastatica hierochuntica
TCCAAGAAGGATCTACTCACTAAATCTCATGGAAATCCAAAGACGTGAAATAGGTCTTTGAGCTCCCATGGTTTAGAAAATTAGATCTAGAGAGAAAGATAGATAAAATAAGATCAAAATTACTCAAGCAAACAAAGAGTTATACAAATTTTTTAGATCTCAAACAAATGTCTAAAAATTTGAAGAAAAATGTCTCAAAAGGGTGTCTCTTTGTTCTTGGAACATAAGGAGATATTTATACTAAAGAGAGAGTGGAGGAAACCCTAAAATAAGGGCATTTTCGGCCAATGCTATCAGCCATCGGCCTAGGAGGTCGAGGGGAGCTTGCTTCTGGTCGATGGGAGCTTCTCTTTGGCAGCCAAGGTCTTGGTTGCTAGAAAGGTGACCAGCCATCGACCCTAGGTTGCTGGCCATCGACCTCCAGGTCGATGGGAGCTTCCCTTTAGCAGTTTTGATGGCTTCTTACTCCTCTTTGATGCCTTGTTGATCCTCAACTCTTCCATAGCCTTTTGCTCCTTTTTTCCTTGATTTCTTAGCTCCAAATCCACCTTGAATTCATGCCTAGAGCCTCCATAGATCCATCTATAATTGCACCTACAAAATGCAAAGAAAATGCATGCAAATGCAAAATGTTCCTAAACTAGACTTTAGACTCAAAATAATGCATTCTAGGACTTAAATGCCATATATACAACCTAAAATTGGATGAAACTAAGCTAAAATGAACCTAATTATGCATGGAAATATGTACACATCACTAATTGTTTATGTCCTCCCAAAGTTCACGACATTCAACTTGAAAATTAGAAGCATAAATAAATGAGCAAAAGAAACCAACCTCTTGGTATGAAATAGTGATTGAGCAAGTTATGATCTAAGAAGATTTAAATATCGGTGTAAGGATTACATAATCATCACATAAAACCCAAATACGACCAAGACGGTAATGCTCATAGTTCATAAAGAAAGACCAGTCAAGGAAAGAGTTAATAACTCGCAAAGCTTTTGTTTCCTTTATACATGTTTCTATAACACAAACAAAGCAAGCCGAAGATGATTGAAGCCAAGAACGAAGAATGCATTGCTTAATCACTTGCTTAAATCCCTTAATAATCCAAGAGAAAAATATCATTGGTTAATTGTTGTTTATGAGTGACCCTCTTACCCCTTTGGGTCACAAGATAATCCTACCCCATAACGACATTAACTCGTCTATAAACCGATTGATTCCTTGATTTGCCTGTGAAGATTGTCGTATTTGCGTCTCACACAACTTTTCATCACCCATCCTTAAAGATAGTGACAAAGACTCAGCTATGACCTCCTGAGGCCGAGACTAGAATTCACCCTCTTCTAACTCCACGTCATTACCCCCATTCAACTTCTCACTATATTTTTTTATATTACTTGTGCCTCAAGCTTCTCATCACCATTCTCTTCCTCTAAAACAGAGAACCGTGAGGGAGAGATGTTAACACTACCCTCTAGTCCCTTCTTTTTGTCACCATGACGACCTAATTTCTGTGGCAAGACTGGAATCCAAACATTTTGATTTGTATCACCTTCTTTCTCCCCCTATAATACACATTGTCTCCAAATTCTGTTTTTGAACCAGTTCTGGATCTTTTTTGCAAAAGCTACAGACCCGAAACCATCAACTTTTTGCAACTCAGATGGCTCAATGACCGTCTCATTCACCATAGAAGTCGACTCAATCATCAACTCTTTAATCCTCTCTAATGGCAAAGTAATCGCAGAACCACTACCTTCCTCCACAGCTAATTCTTTGGATCGATCCACCTGCGGAATAGCTGTCACGAGCCTTATAAGAAAATTTTTATCATTATGCCCCCATTTTTGACACACAACATGTCTAGGCGGCAATCACAGGCACCCCACTTTAATCTCCACGATGAATCCCTTCTTCGATTTCAGGCGAATTTTCTTTGGCATCTCCTTTGTTAGATCTGCCTCGAGAAACACCCTTGCCTTATCTAAATTGGTACAAGCAACAACGTCAGGGTGTAACCTTTTTGGATGACCCACTTCACTTGCGAAAAAAAGCAAGCCCTTCTTCCGGATACAAACAATGCAACACTTTTTAAAATTATATAGGGATGGACGAGAGAGTAGGTTGAGAATCAACCAAGATAGGGTTCCACTCTATACAACCATGGGAACATTAGTGATGCTCCACATCCCTCGTCGAACCACCCTGTTATGCACAGAAGAATCAGACACTTTGAACTTCATTGTTGTTGAATCCACCAGGTGAACATCAATTTTTGTACCACGATCCCCTAATGCCCATATTTTGTTTACGATGACATGGACTTTGGCCACATGAAGAATCATATCCAGACACCACCCTATGATGAAGTTTTTCCACAAATGATTATCATCCTCGACAATATCATCTGGGATTGCGATAGCTACTAAATCGTCTTTGATCTCAACTGAGAGATCATGCTTCTTCAAAGAGTTGGGAGATGAACTCGCAACTGATAGCCATGAAGGCGTCGTAGGAACTTTGAGAGCCTAAGAATCAGGAAAAGACGGAGGAGAGCCTCCAAATCCTCAGTAGCCGTGGCAACCGAGGAGCAATTTTACTGCGTTGATGATTTTCATGAGAATCTGCTCGAGAGTTGCGGCTAGTGTTCTGTTTTATTACTTTCTTTTATCTCTGGTTCTTGAAGACAAGTTATTCGTCAATCACTTTTTTGTTAGCCGGTGGTCGGAATAAACCGACACCTAACTTTGTAAATACGGTATATGATTAAGATCCGGTGTTTTGTTCCGATTATTCGGATTTACTTTTTCGTTTTTTGCTTTCCACTCCGCCATAGTTCCGGTTTATGTTTTTCTTTTTGTTTCATATATTTCAAATAGGATTTGGGTGTGGTTTATCAACATCTTATTAACCCGGTTTAAAAATTGTGTTATCTCTCTTTTCGTTTGTTATCTTCGCATTGGAAAATTCTTTTTTGTCTTATGTATCATCCTTGCTTACCTACTCTTGTATGAGTTAAAAGAGGTCTATTGTTGGCTAAAAATCATAGGTGAGGTTTGTACATGGAAGTGGATTGGATTCAAGCAAAAAGGAAGGGTCTGATATGTGCATCGATGGTTAAATCATGCAAAGAGGAGACCAAAGGCATGAATAAGAATAAAATCTTTTGGATGGAGAGATCATCCATGGAAGAGATTTGTCAGGGTGGCACAACATTGGTTGGCGATCAACTTTGTCCATGGCTGCCTAGGGCGTTAAATGCGTGGATAAGCAAGAAACATGTGTCAAGATCAAGATAAAGGAGTTTGAACGTATGGAAAATTTTGGTTTGAGTATAAGAAGATGTTTATCTTCTTCTAATATGTTGGGTTGGATGGGTTTGAATGTATTTTATATTTATGTTTTTGGATCTCATTTAAAACCATCTCAACAATTGTAATGGCCTTTGACAAAAAAAGTTCCAAGTCATAAGATATATAGATTGGGACAGACCAGTCAATGTGGTGTCGTCGAAATGATGGTCCTGTTTGTTAAGGGTTTAAGGCAAAGGTGAGAAACCCCTAAGGACACTATATATATCAATATGCTTCAAAATTCAGTTTCTAATTTAATGTCTTGGTTTGAATTCAGCTACAACGACAACGACACCTACAAAGTATTGAATGCACTCTAAAACTTTGACAAGATATATATTTGTAAGTTATTATGATCCTTCATATTGTTCTCCTCCATATCCATTAGGATGTAAGTATTAAGGTCCTATTCGTTTCTACTTGCATCTGGTTGCAAATACACAAGATGTTATACGTTTGTCCATTTTTAAATTTGCATCCAGATGCAATATCTAGAATTTGAGTTTGAATGCAAATTTTGCATATAATTTTTTTTTCACCAACATATAATTTTTTTTAACACAACATTATATTATTAAAATTATAAGCTTACAAGAAAATCTTCATGAAGACATGTATCTATGAATGGTGGGATAAATGAATAGCTTACAAAATCTCAATCTTGAGCGATGAGAATTTAACTAATGTGTCTACAACTTATAAAATTTTAAAGCGCTAAATTACCCTTAGATAAAAAAAATTTTAAGTTAAATACAAATACATTTTTAATCATGTAAAATTTACCAAAACCGTTAAAATAGTCAAAACCACAAAATTCACCAAAATTCAAAAACGCCAAAGCCACTAAGACCGCATAATGCACCAAAATAGAATAATAGTGAACACCGCAAAAACCACCAAAACGCAATAACCACTAAAACCACCAAAAGCTCAAAAAACACCAAAATGAAAATGTAATGACCCAAATCTTTCTAATGGGCCTTTTTTTTTTAATATTCTAACAAGCTCATTTAATTTCAAACAAAGTCCAGATCTTTTTTTTGTTTGTTGTCTCACATCGGAAGTTTCAGCTTTCCAAGCTTCCCTTCCTCCCCTATAAATAGAGTTCCTCCCTTTCACTTATTCTTCATCAAGTCAAAGCAATGTTTTGCAAAGGAGGCAAGCTTCTCAGCCAGCCTCCACAGGCTTTTAGCCACCGCTTCTGGCGGATTTTTCCGGTGAACTTTCTGAGTTCTTTTCGGCGAGTGTCGGGCGGTGTTCTGGAAGGTTCCCGCGAGCTCCGACACTTTTTCCGGTAAGTTTATCTTTTCTTTTCTTTCCTTTCTAGTCTTCGGTTAGGTTAGTTGGTTTGACCGGTTAGGGTTTGTTAGGTCGTCTACCTCAGTCGGTCTAGCCGGTTTGGTCCGATCTAATAGGTTCGGCTCGGTTTTGCCAGTTTAGGTTCTTTTCCTCAGATTTTCACATTTTTCATTCCGTTTTTCCTAGTCCCGAGTTTCCTTTTTGGACAGTTTCCAAATATGGATAGTTTCCATATTTGGCAGTTTCCATTTTAGGAAAGTTTCCTTTTCGGGCAGGTTTCCCTTTTTGGCAGGTTTCCGGGTGAGGTCTAACTCGGGTTNTCTAACTCGGGTTTCCTAGTCAATCTTTTTATTTTCGGGGGTTGACCGATAGTCAGTCAAGCCGAGAGTTCAGACTTGTGGCAAAGGTGAGGGCTAGACCCANGAGTTTCCTTTTCGGGCAGGTTTCCCTTTTTGGAAGGTCTCCAGGTGAGGTCTAACTCGGGTTCCTGGTCCATCTTTTTCTTTCCGAGGGTGGATCATCAGGCAATCAAGGCGAGAGTTCAGACTTGTTGCAAAGGTGAGGGCTAGACCCATATACTTCTCAGGCTTTCCTTATTCACTCTTTCTCGCATAGTCTAGCGCCGAAACATATTCTTTGAGTTTGTTTGGAGTCTTGATTGCCTGCTTGATTTTAGATGAATGTTAGGACTAATTTCACATATTACTTTTATCCTTTAACTGTCATATGAGGGTAAACCGGTATTGTTTGAGAATTACGAAAGATTGATACGTGCATGTAACGAATGGGTTGATTCTATGAGACTAGGTCCCACAGACTGAGGTTACCGGAGGTTCCAGCGGGATAGCTCTCGAGTTCTGTGGGTGGTTATATATATATATATATTGTATTATGTAGGTGGCTTCGCAGGAATTGCGGGGATGGAGGCCCGTAATCTCGGAGTCGTGTTTGTCGGCTTGGCGGGGATATGGGGACGGAGGCCTGTATCCAGGAGTCTTGTTTGTGGTCGGTGCGAAGGCAAGCCGATCTGCTGTTCCGTAGCCCTGTCTGGATCGATAAAGCGTCTACGGGCGGTGTGTATAAACACTTATCCCATGCTAAGGAAGTCTCTACGGGGGGTGTAGGCGCTCACTTATGTTGCCATATTATATATTATGTAGGATAGGGCCTTGTTTGATTTCTTGGGTGCATTAGGTGTCGTGTGTGTGCGTGTTTTAGGACTAGATTGGGTGGTTGAAGTGCTTAAGTCGGGTATGTGGACTTATGATTCCCCTAGCATTCCCCACCTCACTGAGTGACTCCCAAGTTGCTCACCCCCCTCCAATTCCTTCTTCTTTCAGGTTAGACTAACGAGGAGTCGGACAAGCTGGACGGTATGGTGTTGTTTTTGGGATCATCGGGATTTTCATTTGTTTTCTTTTCTTTAATATTTTATTTATTTGTTGGTTTAGAATCGATTTAGTTTGGTTATTGGATATTGGAACATGGGTTTTGAACAATTCAAGTTGATCCTTTGATTTATGGAGTTACTTGAATTGCAAGTTAGGGTAAGTGACACGCCGTTCTCGGGTTAGGATGAGACGGGTGTTACATAAGGCTTTGAAAGGGGTGATGCATCGAGTCAACCAATTCATGCGGTGTCTAAACGAGACAGTTAAAGCCTACGAAACCGAAGAGCATGCCAACAATTTCTTCCAAGGAAAACACCAAAGGAAGACAAGAAAGTAGGTATTCCTCAACCTCGTAAAGGCATAAAGCTTCAACAAAAAGATGTAAGAAAATCTCAACAACTACGGGGGTAGTCATACGGGTGTACATTGTAAAGGTGTTGCACCTAAAATTTTGGAAGAGTGAAAGGCGTGGATGGAGATTCAATTAGAAAAAATGAAGCAGGAAATGATATCTGTTATCAAGGAGAAATTTGGGAAGAGGGAGAGTGTAAAGAAAAGTCTTGGAAAAGGGTATGGTGAGGGCAAACCAGTGAGAGAGGAAAGGAGGACGTGTCCAAAGGAAACCGTGTCCAAAGGAGATGATCAAAGTCTCAAAGTAATCGAAGAGCACGCCATCAAAAAATGTCCATGGAAAACTGCAAAGGAGGACAAGAAAGAAGGTATTCCTCAACCACGTAGAGGCACAAAACTTCAACAAAAAAATGTAGGAAAGTCTCAACAACTGTAGGTGTTAGTCATATGGGTATACATGGGAAAGGCGATACACCTAAAATGTTGGAAGAGTTAAAGGCGTGGATGGGTATTCAATTAGGACAAATGAAGCAGAAAATAATATCTATTATCGAGGAGAAATTTGTAAAGAGTGAGTGTGTAAGGAAATGTTCTGGAAGAGGATCTGGTAAAGGAAAACCGGTGAGAGCTGAAATATCCACCCTTGTTAAAGAAAGATTATCTACGTTTAATAAAACACATGTACACTCGGCAACGCCGAAAGAAAAAAAAAAGAAGGAAGAATTGAAGAGGTGAAATAGACTGGCTAGCCAGGGTAAAGTAATAGGGAAAGTTTGCAAGGCTGTTGTGTGTGGGTTGAGTGGACGGTACAAAAAAAATAGAAAATGACCGGAACTCTATCGAGCATGAATAAAGATGATGAAGATTACAACCTTGGTCATGAAAAAAGAACCGGAGAGGAAAATGGAGAGGCTGACAATGGTAACAAGGTAATTATGTTTGTTCTATAATCTCATAGTACACATTGATATGTCGTACAACCCCGATGTGCATAGTAACTGGTGTAAATAGTCATGGAAATAATTTATTTTTGCAATGGAAACTTAGGTGAGATGCGGAGACAATGACAACTTAGAAGAGATATTTATTTTTAAGTACAACCTAAGCGATTATTTTTGTACACATTATGTAGCTTTGTAATTATGAAATTTGTTGTGCGCACGATGAAGGTGAAACGAAAATGGTTTTATATGGTGTGTCGTAGTCACATATTCCACCATCCAATGATGCTGATCTGGTGGTGGATGAGGAGTTTGCTCTGTTGGCCATTGAGGAGAATGCTCTAGTGGTGGGTGTGGAGAATTCTCTAGTGGACGAGGAGATTTCTCCAGTTTATGAGGAGATTGCTCCGGTCTATGAGGATATGGTTCCGATGTATTAGGAGATTTCCCAAGTGAACGAGGAGATTTCTCTGGTGGTGGTCATGGACGATTCAGACAATGATTATGAGAGTCTGTCTGAGGATGGTGGTTCCTTGGACAAAGAGAAATCAAAGAAAAGCAAAGGTGTTGCAAAGGGAAACCCACATAGATCTACGAAAATAGGTGTTCAATATCTAAGGGTTAAGGATCTCTTCAAAAGAGCATAAACCTATGTACAAGTCCTTGCAAACCATGGGCAGTGGCGAATTTAAACCTTTCCAAAGATGTTTGTGAAGAGGAAAACAAGTAAGTCTGTAGAAGGAAGAATGTTGTGTTCCTATTGTGTTCTCGTAAGGGTTACTAATACGAATATATATTCTATTGAACAGGTCATTCACTATTGTTATGAGACACAAAGTAAGAAACGGTTGTTTCCATTATATCACAAAGAAATAGCGGTGGGTGACCACGTGCATTTAAAAAAATCATTATGCACAATTTAATTTTAATTTTTCGATTTTATTCAGTAAATTAAAGTCAAGTGGATAACCAATATGATTTGTGTCAATATTGAATCCAATCCATGCAAGTCACAATTTCAATGATTTTGGGGTGTAAATATCCAACTTTATTGAAAGACCGGACAATAATGGTGGATGTTTTGATTCGTCCTGCTTTTATGGCATTAAAAGATGTGGTTAATTTTCATTGAGGTTCCAGTGTCAACAGCTTCATAACTGGAAAATGCAAAAAAAACTTGAAGATGGGGGTTGTTAGAGATATTGACAATGTGTACGCCAATGAATTGGGATGTAGACTATCACATTTGACTAGTTATAAGCTTTCAAATGTGCACTGTTGAGATTTTAGATTCATACATCCACCACATGAAAAAGATGCGTATGTGGATGCATATATGGCCCCCATGTTGCAGTCTTTACCTTATATTTTGAAGTGGTACTTTCTTACATATGTCATCAATTCTTTACTAACCACATCGTACACTTCGATGTGTACCAAGACATTTTTCAAAAGCTTAGATCATGGGATTCTTGACCTTGTACAGAGAAGTTTCTTGAGATGCTTGCATCTCGGTGTGGAACAAAGGACATGACTACAGTAACAGACAAATTAGTGGAGAATTTCTGTAGGAAATACGGGAAGGAAAACTACGAAGAAATGTGGATACTGTTAACCTTACAAACTTTTGAATTTCACTTTGTATTGTGTCATAAGGTTTGGTAGTTATAATGACTGTTGTGTTGTTTTATTTAAAAATTTTAGTATGCTTTGAAATTAACTTATGTTTCATATTTAAGGATGTTTAACTTTTTAATATGTATTAGTAGGTGTAATTGTGTTTGACTATCTAATAATAGACTTGTACACTCATACTAAAGTGTATATGTAGACATGTACACTTACATATAGATATGTACACCCAAATAAGATGTACAAGTAGACGTGTACATTTACATGTAGATCTGTAGTGCACACCTTATTATGTGCATAATTCATTCAAATACATTGTAATATGTTGGAAATTTGTAGTATACAATATTTATTGCACTTGATCCGCTACCCAACTTGGTATTTAATATAAACATGTGCATTTAACTGAGTTCACTAATAAAAGCTATAAAGGAATTTTCCTTGGTTGCTTAAAGGACACTAAATTTCTCTATCAGTCATTGTAAACCAAAATATGTAGTGATGGAATACTTATACCTTATCTTAGACCAACAATAGGTTACCAGAAATACCCAACTCTATGTATCAATAAATGACCGAGGAACCATCCATCCTCATATAAATTGGCTCTTGTTATGCATTACGACATGTAGGCACAAAAAATCCCTATTTCTATGGCAATCTCCTAACTCCCTGATGAGATTATAGTTAAAATTGTTGAGACTGTTAGCGAGTACAATTTTTTGCACCTTAGCTCATTTCTACGAGTAGGGAAACCCGCTTACAAACTAGTTCACATGGAGAACATTTTAAGGAAGTATAATTTATTGTGATTTGCAATGATCTAAATCTTATTTCTACGAGTGGAATGTATCGTAGCAATTCACTTTGAGGATTTGCCGCTTACAACAAGATGTCGTAATCTATATGGAAGCATAATAATGTTGGAAGTTGATGTCCTATAACATGAAAAATCAACCGTTTCTTTAGGCATATTTTGTATGTGTGTTGGTGATACAAGTAGAGACAACCACACTTCTCAAATACATGCACAAAGTCATGCACATCTTAGATCAGATGCTTTTCAAATATATGCACAAAGTCATGCACATCTTAGATCAGAACATATCAGGCATCAAGGCGTCATACATGACACATATTAGTGAACATTCACTTTCTCAGAAGACAAATTTATCACGATGCCAAAATATGAATTTTATGATCATAGTCCAAGCTTTGATACTTTTTGTAGGTATTATGAGTTATAATGGATTACGCATCGTATTTGTAGGATGCTCTAAGAATCGTTGCCGCTTTTATGATTAGTGTGTACTTCATTATGTATACTTTTTGTATGTAAACATTTCATCTTATAAGATTTCTCTCCTTGTTAATTTGACTATTCACCAAATTTTGTCGTTTTTAACTAAACCCTAAAACTTAAACTCCAAACCTTATAACATAAAATCTAAAACCAGAGAACCCAATAACATATATAAACAAAACACACTATTAGTTGTACAACATACATATGTCACAAATAAACCCTAAAACTAACACATAAACTTAAGCTCCAATCTCAAAATCCCAAACCCTTAGTGACAACCAACATAGACTATGTTTGAGTTAAGTGAAATTTGTACTTGCGAAGCATATATGACACTTTTAAACCATAAACATCAAGGTTCTAAACCCAAAACACTTACAAAACCTAAAGCCATGAACAATATCTCTAAACTTATGTGTGTCAAGTTTCACCCAAATAAATGACACTACCGCTGCAAGAGCACAAAGTAGTTATAATAATTCAGGTATCGATTTTCACGAGAACTTAGATTGTACACTACAGATCTCAAAAATGACTGAGCTGAAACAAAAAATAAAATGGTTTGATGAGTAAATAAAGAAATGACAGCAAAAATTAAGAAAATCATAAAATCATGCATCAAAGAAATGACAGCAAAAATTAAGAAAATCATAAAATCATGCATCAATTAGGAAAAGCAGTAGGAAATTAAGAAAATTGCATAAAATCATGCATCAAAGAAACCGTAATATCTAGGGATTAAAATTAAGCAACATATAAAACTTGAAAACACTAAAATAGATCTTCTCCACTTTCGAATATCGGGTTTCGATACTTAATAAACCAAGATTCTCATCTTTCATTGGTCATTAGAGAAGCTAAAAGTAAATTTGTATACAAGTTTTGGTAAGTTCACTAACCTGAGGCAATTTACTCTTGATGCCTGATGTGTTATCATTTTAGTGGTTTCTATTACAGTTTTTTGTCGAGAATTATAGTTTTTAGTATGTATTTAGTTCTCTTCGGAGCGAATTTGTGTTCTTTAGTGTTTTTACAGGAATCGAGGTTGGATGTGCGGAAAGATCGCATTTTGGACGAATTTCAAGAATCAAAGGAAGTATTCATGAAGAGCTGAAATATCCAGACAGTAGAACAAGGATTAATCGATCCTTGTCTCAAGATCGATCTATCACTGTCCCATAATTTGCAGACCAATTTTGAAGAACCAAAACGAACTTATCGTGAACCGGATTTCATATCTAAAACCGAAACTCGTGTTTTCTGTTTCATTATGCTATTTTTTGACCTTTTGAGAGCAAGATAGAGATTTGCAACCTAAGGAGAAGAATCATCTTCAGTAATTCGAATCCGAGAAGAATTCAGAACCTTACTCTTCTGTTGTTTCTCTGATCACGAGTGAGTAGTTTGCTTGTTGGGTTTAGGGTTCTCACTTAGGGATTCACGAATTTTTGAGATAAAATTGTATAATTAGGGATTAATCCATTGGATCTTCATCTAGGATTGTTCATAATGCATGAAATTAACTTGATCACTTAGTTTCTGATCTTAGGTTATTTAACGCCTGGAAAGTGTTCGATTAAATGCCTGAAGGAATCCAAAATTAGCAATTTATCTTAAGCCAATGGAAGTTGATGTTTAAGTGAATTGTGAACCTATCAAACCTGTTTAGATGCATGACTAGAATCTGAGAGTTAATGGAAGTTAGTCATGAGGTTTCTAATACATAGGGAATTGATACTACGGAAGTAGATCAACTTTACAGTTGTGTTTGAGTTCAAGACGGTTTAAAACTTATTCCCTAATCAATAATTCAAATCAACAATGAAATGTTTCCCTGAGAATACCCAATGCCTAACTCTTCTTTGATTGATTTACAATTCGTTGTCATTTCTTGCTTTCTTTGGCTCTTAATTTTGACGTTCTACATCTTTTATAAAACATACTTTTCGCTTTAGCCCGTTGTTTGATCTGAAATTCTTCGTGCTACCTTTGGTCTCTGTGTATTCAATCCCGAACCACTACAACGTACTTTTTGTGCGCTTGCAGTGTTATCTCGGGCGAAAACCTGACCTATCAAGTTTTCTGGCGTCGTTGCCGGGGACAAACAGGTCGTCTTAGAACATAGGATCATTGCGTGCCTAAGGCTTTATTTTTAGTTTATTTAATCTCTTCTTTTTCTTTTTTTGTTTTTGTGCTTTCAGGTTCATGAACATGCCTCATACTAGAAGCCAAGGGATCGCAAATCTTTTTGATTTTTAGCTAGAACCTGGGCGTCTAGAGAGACAAAAGAAGAAGGAGAAGTTGTTGTGCCATTACGCTAAGGAGTGGCAAAGAATTGAAAACACGTTCAGAACAGAGTGACAAGGATCGATCGATCCTTGCCCTAAGATCGATTGATCATTGGCTTATAAAGCCTTTGGAAAGAAGGAAAAGGATCGATCAATCCTTGCCCCAAGATCAATCAATCCTTGTCCTGACGAAGGTGCAATGAATTTTTGTGATTAATCGAATGCACAAGATGATGAGGATCAGTATGTACAAGCCCACCTTATGTTCCCAAGCCTCTGTATTCTTCTAGATTCCGTTAAAAGATCAAGGAATGCGAGTACAAAAAGCTGAAGAATCTAGTTGGTGAATTACACGTACGATTGCTTTTTGTCGAAGTATTCAAGATGGTACCTTCTCTTAAGAGGTACATGAAGGAGATTCTTTAAGATCGTATGACATTAGAGCCGGAGAAATGCGAGGATCCAGGTTCTTTTCGTATTGCCTTGCAGGATTGGATCGCTTACGTTTGAGAGATGTCTCTGCGATTTGCGTTCAGGAGTTAGTGTGATGCCACTCTTGATATTACAACAGCTGAATTTGACTAACTATAACCCACGAGAATGTCTTTGGTGCTTGTAGATAGATTTATTTGAAGACCAACGAGTATTCTAGACCTCATTCCCGTTGGAGTTGCAGAGGGATATGTTTTCACAGACTTCGTAGTCTTAGAGCTTGAAGAAGAACCCAAGGATCCTATTATCCCGGGAAGACCGTTCTTATCTACTGCTAGAGCCGTTATTGATGTGCAGAACAATCAAATAGATCTTCGACTTGTGAAGTTGACTATGAAGTTAAACATCGAGAAATCCATGAAGAAGCCTACCATTGATGGGCACACGTTTTGGGTCAATACACTTGCTGATGTGATTGAAGACTCTGTTGAAGAGCACTACACTGAGGATCCACTAAAGGTAGCTTTAAATCAGATTGAAGGTGAGTATGGGTTTTTGGATGCAGGTACTTCTGAAGTTGCTGAGTTGCGGGATTCTGCACCTACTGTTTAGAAGCAGGTCACATTTATCAAGCTCGAAGAGCCATCTCCTATGATTTCAACTTCATTGGTGGCGGGTTCGAGTGCTAATTGGAGAGAGCTGAAAGCTACAAAAGTCGAGCTCAAGCCACTTCCTGCAGGACTAAGGTATGTTTTCTTAAGTTCTAACTCTACATATCCTCTTATTTTCAATGCTAATCTGAACAATGCTGAGATTTCTTTGCTTCTTTTGAAGTTAAGGAAGTATATAAAAGCGTTGGGATATTCTTTGGATGATTTTATAGGTATTTCTCCAGATCTCTACATGCATAAGATCCTCATGGAGGATGAATCCAAGACTTCCATCAAACATCAAAGGAGACTCAATCCTAAGCTAATGGAAGTTGTTAAGAAGGAGATTCTAAAACTTTTGAGTGCAGGTGTCATCTGTCATCTGTCTAGATCTCTGCATGCATAAGATCCTCATGGAGGATGAATCCAAGACTTCCATCAAATATCAAAGGAGACTCAATCCTAAGCTGATGGAAGTTATTAAGAAGAAGATTCTAAAACTTTTTAGTGCAGGTGTCATCTGTCCAATTTCTGACAGCACATGGGTGAGTCCGGTACATGTTGTACCAAAGAAAGGTGGAATCACTGTCATCGCTAATGAGAAGAACGAGCTCATTCCCACCATGACTATCAGAGGCCACATGATGTGCATAGATTACAGGAAACTAAACTCCGCCACGAGAAAGGATTATTTTACGCTTCCTTTTATTGATCAAATTTTGGAAAGACTTTCTAACAATCCTTATTACTATTTTCTTGATGGCTATTCAAGTTTCTTTTAGATTCCAATCCATCCGGCGGACCAGGAGAAGACTACATTCACATGTCCATATGAGACATACGCTTACCGGAGAATGCGATTTGGATTATGCAATTCACCTATGACTTTCCAGCGATGCATGATGTCTATCTTCACTAATTTGATCAAAGATATCATGGAAGTCTTCATGGATGACTTTTTTATTTATGGTTCTTTGTTTTTAACTGCTTGTCTAACCTTTTCAGGGTTTTAAAACGATGTGAAGAGAAACACTTTGTTTCGAATTGGAAGAAATGTCATTTTATGGTGCATGATGGGATTGTACTTTGCCATCGAATCTTTGAGAGAGGGATCGAAGTCGAGAAAGCCAAGGTGGAGGTGATGACAAGCCTGCAACCTCCTACTTCTATCAAAGATGTCCGCAACTTTCTCGGACATGTAGGATTCTACAGACGGTTCATCAAGGACTTTTCCAAGATAGCCAGACCTATGACTCGATTACACTATAAGGATGTTAAATTTGATTTTGATATTGACTATTGTTAGCTTTTCAGACAATCAAGGAAGCACTAGTGAGCGCTCAAATTGTGCAGCCACCGGATTGGGACTTACCTTTTAGGTAATGTGTGACACCGGTGACTACGCGGTTGGAGCAGTGTTGGATCAAAGAAGGGACAAGAAGCTCCATGTGATCTACTATGCCAACAGAACACTTGATGACACTCAGATCAAGTATGAGACTACAGAGAAGGATCTTCTAGCAGTGGTTTACGCATTTGAGAAGTTTAGATAGTATGTGGTGGGATCGAAAGTCATTGTTCACAGTGAAGGAGCTTCTAGTTGTGGTTTACGCATTTGAGAAGTTTAGACAGTACATGGTGGGATAAGTGTGGCATCGAGAATGGTGTTGCAGACCATTTGTCTTGATTGCGAGTGGAAGCTGATACACTACTCAATTATAGTGTCCATGAGGAGAATGTCAATATGGTTGCCTTGCTGGAGGATGAATACATGGATTATGTTGCTTGTTTGCAGATTTTGCAGAATTTTCTGAGTGCAGATGTGGAGCCACAAAATTTCTCAGGCTATGCAAAGAAGAAGTTTCTGAGAGATTTCATACATTATTTTTGGGATGATCCTTTTCTCTACAAGAGATGTGCTGATGGAATTTTTCGCAGGTGTATCCCACAGCCCGAGGTGCAAGGTATTTTGTATCACTGCCATGGTTCTGAATATGCATGACATTTTGCTACTTTCAAAACTATTTCGAAAGTGTTGCAGGCAGGTTTTTGGTTGTCAACACTCTTTAAGGACGCCCATGATTACGTCTCTAAGTGTGATGTTTGTCAGAGAAAAGTAAACATCAGTGAGCGGAATGAGATGCCTCAGAACATCAGTGAGCGGTATTGATTTTATTTGACCTTTCCCATATTCTTATGAAAATCAATACATTTTGGTTACAGTAGACCATGTCTCTAAGTGGGTTGAGGCGATGGCAAGCCCCTCTAATGACGCCAAAGTTGTCCTGAAGTTATTTAACTCTGTGATCTTCCCTCGTTTTGGTGTGCCAAGAGTGATGGAGGATCCTATTTTATCAACAGGTTGTTTGAGAATTTTCAGAAGAAGCATGGAGTTAGATACAAGGTAGCCACGCCTTATCATCCTCTAAAAAGTGGACAAGTTGAAATTTCAAACAGGGAAATCAAGGGAATCCTCGAAAAGACCGTAGGCAAAACGTGAAAAGATTGGACTATGAAGCTAGATGATGCGTTATGGGCATATCGTACTGCCTACAAGACACCACACAGAATTACACCGTTTCATTTTGTGTATGAGAAGGCATGTCATCTGCCTGTCGAACTCGAGTACCAAGGACTTTGGGCGAAGAAGTTGGTGAACTTCGACATCAAGCCTGCAGCTGAGAAGCGGATAATTCAACTCAATGAACTTGACGAGATAGGCTTGAATGCTTACGAGAACACAAGAATCTACAAGGAAAGGAAAAAAGCATTACATGATAGGAGGATCATTCCACGTCATTTTGTTGCAGGAGATCAGGTACTTTTGTTTAACTCACGTTTGCGATTGTTTCCAGGAAAGTTCAAATCACGTTGGTCGGGACCATTTCTGATTGCTTAGGTCTGACCATATGGAGCTATCGTTCTTGATGACAATGGGAGAAAATTCACTGTGAATGACCAGAGACTTAAGTCATACATTGCAGATAAGCCATCCGAAAAAAGAATGCAATTTCTTTTAACGGATCCACCATACGTCTGGTCGCCTTAAAGTCTAGCTCGATACTTTAAACAACCGCTGAGTGGGAGGTAACCCACTAGGTAGTTTTCCTTTTCATTTTTATCTAGTTTTGTAGTATTTTACGTTCTTGATTTTTTTTGTTTTTGGTGCTTTTAATGTTTTCTGTGTTTTTAGCTTTGTTATTGTAGAAAAGAGGATCTCCAAACAGAACGACAGGGACCGATCCATCCATGTCCATGGATCGGTCGAGCCATGCCATTTTACGAGCCAAAACAGAGAGAAAAGGATCGATCGATCCTTGTCTCAAGATAAATCGATCCATGTCCCGAAAATAACATATATCACGCGACCAGGTAAGTGATTTCTTCATAATCCTCTTTTACTCAAACTCGAAAAAATCACCCTTGATCTCGATTTTCCTCAATTCTTCACGGATCTGAGCGATTTTTGTGTCTAAAATCAAGAAAATTTTGTTCTCTATATTTCTATCCGATCAGATTTCGCAAAATCGAAGGTATGTGTTCGCAATCTCTACTAGTAGATTTTCTGGAGAAATTTAGGAACTTTTGATTTCTTGAATTTTAATCAATGTTTGGAGCTTGAACGATCTTATATACATGTTCTAAGATGTTTAGAAGTAGAATTCCACCTAGATTTAGCGTTTTGAGGATTGAACTTGGTGATTTTGTGATGTCGCGTTTCGTATGCAGATTTTTGTGAGGATGCATGTTTCTCCATGATTTGCCATAGGTATTGATGATGTTATTATTTGTGGCATCTCTATGAATGATTACAACATGTTTTGATGAAAGGTTGCGATGAATTGACTATTTTCACTTGGACTTGAAATGCAAAATGAAAATTGGACATATTTGATGTTGTTCTTGTTTTGATGAGTGATTTGATGCATGCTCTTGATGGTTAAGAGCTTGATTTTTGCAAGAACATTACTTTTTGAATTATAGTGAATAAATTTCGTTTTGGTATTGTTTTGATTCGAATACTAATTTGGTTTTCAAGAGTTTATTTTCGCAGGTTATGGGTAGACGAAAGATAGGAGAGGTTCCGAAGATGTGGAATCCGTCTAGCTCCCTTCTACATCATCAGTTCAAGAGGAGCGAACTCACACATCCTGCCAACTATCCCGTTACTAAGGAGTGGGACCAATATGACTCGCAGTTTCTGCTGGACTTGGGACACATCACGTTCCCGATGACTTGAGTCATTGATAACGACCTCCTGGAGGCGTAAGGTATTCGGGACGATTTTTACGCTCTTTTTGATAGGATGGGACTCCGAGGCTTTCTTGAGCTTCAAGAGCATGTCTACCCCGAGCTGTGTCGGGAGTTTTTGGCCTCTGCATGCTGTGTCTATTCGGATTTGGACAACCCGGTGGCTGACTAAGGCACATTCTCCTTCATTGTGCAGGTTCAGTTTTATTCTATCTCTCTCATGGACTTGGCTAAACTTTTTGGTTTTGTGCAGGGCCGAGGTACTTGGGTACCAACTTTGCCAAATTCCAGTGAGTTCTGGGACTTTATAGCTGCTGAGAAATTTGTCTCTCAGAATGCGAGGCAATCGCGTATCCGTAGTCCTATTCTTCGCCTTGCAGCCAAGGTTCTTACTTCCCACACTTACGCCAAGTCTATCCAGGCTGCTCTGACCAACACAGAGGTGCTACTTGGTTCTCAAAGATTGATTTGGCCTCTAGATATCATCAGATTTCGATAACAGAATCGGATGTTCGAAAGAGGGCCTTTCGGAAGGTATGAGCACTATGAGTTTGTGGTGATGCCCTTCGGTTTAACAAATGCTCCAGCGACATTCATGAAGCTTATGAGCAATGTCTTCAGAGAATTTTTGGATGAATCGGTGATCATCTTTATAGATGACATCTTGGTCTACTCAAAGACTCGGAAGAGCGTGAGGACCATCTGAGAATTGTGATGGAAAGTCTGCGGGAACGCAAATTGTTTGCTAAGCTGAGCAAGTGCAGTTTTTGGCAAAGGGAAATCGGGTTCCTAGGCCATGTTATCTCAGATAAGGGAGTATCTGTGGACCCTGAAAAGATCAAGGCAATTGCAGAATGGCCAAGGCCACAAAATGGCTCATAAATAAGGAGTTTCCTTGGGTTGGCAGGATACTACAGAACGTTTGTGAAGGGTTTTGCAAGCATTGCTCAGCCAATGACTAGACTGACTGGGAAAGATGTCCCCTTTACCTGGTCAGAGGACTATGAGAAGTGTTTCTGTAGGCTACATGAGATGCTTACTAGCGCTCTGATCCTTGAGTTGTCGAGACCAGAGGTACCTTATATGGTGTACACAAATGCATCACGAACTGGATTGGGTTGTGTACTGATGCAGGAAGGAAAGGTCATTGCTTATGCATCAAGACAGTTGAGGAAGCATGAGGGCAATTATCCGACTCATGATCTTGGGATGGCAGCAGTGTTGTTTGCCTTGAAGATTTGGAGAACTTATCTTTATGGAGGGAAGGTCCAAGTATTCACTGATCATAAGAGATTGAAGTACATCTCCACTCAACCAAAGCTGAACCTTAGGCAGCGAAGATGGATGGAAATTTTCGTTGACTACGATCTGGATATAGCTTACCATCCTGGTAAAGCTAACACTGAGGCTTATGCCTTAGGCCGGAAGTGGGCGGTTGTTGATTCTAAGAAGGACATTGAAGAATTGGTTGGAATGGTAGGGACTTTCCGGTTAGCGGCATTGTCAGATAATTCAGAGCCTTTGAGCTTTGGAGTTGCTGATCTACTCACGAGGGTTCGATTGGCTCAGGAAGAAGATTAGAATCTCATCAAGGATGTGATGAATGACCAGACTGAGTATCAGACCTCGACTAATGGGACAATTCTGGTGAATGTGCGGGTGTGTGTTCCCAATGTAAAATAGCTAAGGGAAGCAATACTTAAGGAAGTACATTAGTCTAAGTTCTCGATACATCCATCTTCGACAAACATGTATCAGGATCTGAAGACGTACTATCACTGGGTTGGAATAAAGAGAGATGTGGCTGCATGTGTAGTCGGGTCTCCTATTTGTCAGCTGGTTAAGGCAGATCATCAGGTTTCGAGTGGTCTGTTGCAGAGTCTACCGATTCTAGAGTGGAAGTGGGATATGATCACAATGGACTTCGTGACTAGTCTGCCAATGTGTAACAAGAAGGATGCGATCTGGGTAATAGTGGACAGACTAACCAAGTCGGCTCATTTTCTGGTAGTGAATAAGAAGGATAATGCTGAAGTGTTGGCAGAGAAGCATGTGTAATAGATTGCCAGGTTGCATGGAGCACTGGCAAGCATTGTGTCTGATCGGGATTTAAAGTTTTACTCTTAATTCTGGAAAGCACTTCAGAACAAGTTTTGGACTAGAGTGAACATGATTACAACTTACCATCCGCAGACAGATGAACAGTCGGAAAGAACAATCCAAACACTTGAGGATTTACTAAGGGCTTGTGTTATGTTTGCTAAGTTAAGTCCAAGATTTATGGGTCCGTTCAAGATCCTAGAAAGAGTTGGAAAGGTGGCTCATAAGCTGGAGTTGCCATAATCTATGGTCGCTTTTCACAATGTTTTTCACGTTTCGATGCTAAGGAAAAGCATCTCTGAAAGGCACAAAGTGGTTTATATACCACCATCAGACTTAAAGGAAAATTTAACTGTTAAAGGAAGACCAATTCGAGTTGTGTACAGAAATGTTAAGGTGGAAAGAAGAAGGAAAATCAAAATGATCCGAGTAATTTGGGATTGTGATGGAGTGGAAGAGGTTACCTGGGAACCAAAAGAGAGAATGAAAGTTGAATTTCCTAAGTGGTTTGAGAAACAAAAAGAAGAGTTGAAAAAGATTAAGACTCGAGGACGAGTCTAATCCAAAGGGGGGAAACTTGTAACACCCGTGTTCGGAAAATCAGAACAAGACTAAGGATCAATCCATGAAAGATGCATAAACTGGAAATAAAGACAGGAAAATTCGGCTAAGTATTGGGAAAACTGGGTCAGGAGTGGTTCAGTGACTCCTACGACATTTGTAATGTATACTGGTGGAAGACCATAAAATGGATGTTCTGCTGTATAACGGGGTATGTATAGTTGGATTGGACGGAACCCTGGACTTGGCCGTGAATGGACCACGGCCAAGCATACCCACTCGATCATGGTTGGACCATGAGTCACTTGTCCAGTTTGAGATCAAAGGGAAAGATTGGATCGAATCAAGGATCGTTCTGATCGGACTGAATCACTCAAGGGGAATCGATTGTAGACTTAGCTAGGATCATGGAGATGATAGGATGGATTTGTCAAGTGTGGGATCCGATCAAGATAAAACAAATATAAGGGAACTGATCTGATCGGCGGACTTGACTAAGTTGGAAGGACTAGTACAACCGAGCCAAAGTGTGCCTAAGGAATGATTGAGCTGGACCACTGAATTGAGCTGACTGAACTGGGCAATTTAGCTGAACTGAGCTAGCTAGTACGAACTTAGCAGTTGGACTCGTCGGATCAGACAGGGATGGTCGGATTCAGAGAAGGACTGTCTGGATCAGACAAGGCAGTTATTCTTGTCATATCCAGACTGGGAAGCTCGCTGGAACTTAGCCATTTTTCGCCCAAAGTCTTGGCGGGAATGGTTACTTAGCAGTTTTCATGCGGAAATGTGAATTTGCCTAAGTATTTTGAGCGAGAACAATTATTCCAAAGGTGGACGCGCGTGGACGGTTATGAGCGGTTTCTCTTAATGCAAAACGCGACGTTTTGATGGTTTAAAAAGAAAATCTTGTCAGTTATCGTCTTCTTCACGAAAAGAACTCAGAAAGAAACAGAGGGCGATTTTAAGGCGACTAGCTTGGTGAGAGACGATCTGACTGGGCTGACTTGTTGATGAAGGCGACTGATTGCGGAACTGACAGTCGAGACTGTCTGCGAGCATCTGAATCGATCATTTGACTCTAAGGCAAAGGTGAGTTATTGACTGTAGCCTTACATAGATTTCTGTGAAGGTCGAATGACCGTGAATTCATGATTGATGGCCGATGGCCGAGTATTCACTGTTCTTATGGCCGATGGCCGAGTAGTTTGCTAATAAGGGTCATTGGCCGAATTCATTTCAAACTGTTAAGGCTGATGGTCGGATTTACATGATTAAAAATGGAACTAAGTGTATATTCGTAAAGAAAATTAATTGATTATGAACTGAGTAAGAATCTGGTTGATTTATGCAAGGCTAGTTGGATGGGATGACTGATTTCATTCAGCAATTCTTTGCTGATGCGTTCTGTGTGAATGCAGGTTCTGATTCTGGCCAAGATGGCTCTGATGAGTAGCACGCGGACCATGGCTGGAAGTGAAGGATGGATGGATTAAAATTGTTAAGGGTAGAAGGTTTCAATACTTGTAATAGCTTATAGTAAACTAATCTTGTATTGAAAACCTCGATTTTAATCTATGCTAAGTTAAGTGATGTTTTATGTGATGAATGACTTAACTTAAAATGAAAAGACTTGTCTAGAAATCGAATTAAAACGCAAACTGTTAAGTAAAATCAGAAAGGGTCTCACATATATCCCCCTCCCTCCCCACAAGTGGGAGACTCAAAAACTTAAAGCCTTAAGAACAAGATCTTGCATAATTGATTGCAACCTCTACAAACGAAGATTCTTCTCGGAACCTTACCTAAAATGCGTCTATGGACTTGACGCGCTTAAGCTTATGGCTGAGGTGTATGAAGGTTCCTGTGGGAACCATTCCGGAGGCCGAGCCCTCGCCATTCGAATCAAAAGGCAAGGATATTTATGGCCAACTACAATCGCGGATTGTGAGACCTATTCTTCTTTATGCGACAAGTGCCAAAGACATGCACCGATTATTCACTAACCGAAGGAGAAGCTATCCTCGATATCGGCACCTTATCCTTTCATGCGTTGGTCCATGGATAATGTAAGACTCTTAGTAGCTTCAGGAAAAGGACAACAGAAGCTGTGTTTCCTGTTGGTCCTAACCATTTATTTCACCAAATGGATATAAGCGGAGGCCCTCCAACAGGTGACCAAGTTCGAGGTAGAGAGATTCATTTAGCGAGATATCGTATGTCGCCACGGAATCCCCTATGAAATTGTATTTGACAACGGATCACAGTTCATATCCGACAATTTTAAAGCCATTTGTGAAACATGGAATATACGTCTTACTACGTCCATGGCTCAATATCCTCAAGGAAATGGGCAGGCGGAGGCCGCTAATAAATCGATCTTAGCAAACCTTAAAAAGCGCTTAGGTACCAAGAAGAATTCTTGGGCCGAAAAGTTACCTGAGGTCCTCTGGGCATGTCATACAACCCCAAGAAGAGATACTAATGAGACCCCATTTTTTTTAGCTTACGGGATGGAAGTTGTCCTTCCTGCTGCGACCTTCGTCGGAAGCCTCCATTGGAGCATGTGTGCGTCAATTCCTGAGGTCAACGACCAGCTATTACTGGATAACCACATCTAATAGAGGAGCGCCGAGACCAGGCACTAATCCGTATTCAAAATTACCAACAAGCTATGGCTCGACACTACAAATCTAAGATGAGGCAACAAAGGTTTGTGGTAGGTAATATTGTACTACGAAAAATATACAAAATTACCAAAGAACGAGGTGCTGGGAAATTAGGTACCAACTGGGAGGGTCCTTATTGGATCTCTCACATAGTACGCCCTGGCGTCTAAAAACTTGTAAAAGTCCAAACCAGAGTACCTGAAATACGATCATTGAACGCCATGAACCTCAAGAAGTATTATCATTAAATACTTGGCAAAAATCGAACTACGTTAGGATTGATCCCTTGATAGGGAATGTAGGCAGCTCCTACAATGAGTTCATCCCCACCTCTTAAAAAGTCACCAATTATGGGATAGACGATAAAGGGTCCTTAGCCACTGAACACCTTAAAAGTGGGACGACTCTGTGACAATTTCAAAATCAGTATCTATTTTATGTAACAATCGAATCATAAGGTTAAAAGGTTTTAAAATCCTAACATATATCTCAGGTTCCCAGAGAGTTGAACAATTGAAGGTCTTAAAATCTTAACATATATCTTAGGTTCTAGAGACCTGAAAAATTAAAGGTCCTAAAAGCCTAACATATATCTCAGGTTCCTAGAGACCTAATAATTAAAGGTCTTAAAATCCTAACATATATCTTAGGTTCCCAGAGGCCCGAAAAATTAAAGGTTTTAAAATACAAACATATATCTCAGGTTCCCAGAGACTTGAACAATAAAAGGTCTTAAAATCCTAACATCTATCTCAGGTTCCCAGAAACATGGACAACTAAAGGTCTTGAAATCCTAACATCTATCGTCGGTTCCAAGAAATCCCAGAACTCGAAGATCTTAATATCCTATTAACTATCCCGGGTTTCAAGAAACCTCAATAATAAAAGGTCTTGAATCCTAAGCATCAGTATAAGGTTCTCGAAAACTTGATTACTTGAAGAACTTAAAATCTTATCAACAGTCTCAAGCTCCAGTAAGCCTGAACAATGTAAACATCCTGAGGACCTATGATGTGTTAGTATTTTAGTAAGTTTTTAGTACGGTTTTCATTCAAGATCTATGGTTTTTAGTATGTATTCGGATTGTTTTGGCGTGGTTCTGTGTTCTTTGTTGTTTTTACAGGATTCGATCTTGAATGTGCGAAAATGAAGCATTTTGGATGGATTTAAAGTCTCGAAGGAAGTTTTCGTGCAAATCTGGAAAATACCCAGAATTTTGGACACAGATCGACCGATCCAGGCATAGATCGATCGATCCCTGTCCCGATCTGCGGACCGATTTTACGAAGAACCATAACGAACTTTTTTTGAACCAGATTTCACCTAAAAGACATAGACTAGAGTTTTTCCTTTAATTATGCAGTTTTTGAGACTTTGAGAGCAGAGAGATTGAGTTTGTATCCTAGGGAGAAGAAGCATCTTAGTTCTTTGATTGAGAAGCTTTCGGAGCCCTATTTACTTTTATTTATGCAATATATGATCATGTCTCTCAACTTGATTTGTGTTTTTGCTTTATCCATGAGTGAGTATTTTGTTCGTTGGGTTAAGGATTCTCACAAAGGGGATTCATGATTTGTTGATATAGAATTGCATGATTAGGGATATTATCTAATGGATCTTCATCTATGGTTAATCGTAACGCATGAACTGAATTGATTACTTAGTTTCTGATCTTAGGTTGTTTAACTGCTGGAAGGTGAATGTTTAAATGCCTAAGAGAATTATTGATGAGCAATTCTTCTTAAGTCAACGGACGTTGATGTTAAAGTGAATTGTGAACCTATCAAATCTGTTAGTAATGCATGACTAGAAATCGAGGGTCAACGGAAGTTAGTCTCGAGGTTTCTAGTGCATAGGGCGCTGATGCTACGGAAGTAGATCAGTTCTAGATTAGAATTTGCGTTCAAGACGGTTCTTAACCTCTTCCCTAATCTGTAGTTTAAGTCAACAATGAAATGTTTCCCTGAGAATACCTAATGCCCAACACTTGTTAGAATTGTTTACAACCTCGTTTGCTTGCTGCATTTATTTGCTCTCTTTATTTTGATTTTGCATCATTCTACAAGACATCTTTTTAGCGTTAGCCCGCTGTTTGATTTTAACTCTTCGTGCTACCTTTGGTCTCTGTGGATTCGATCCCGAACCACTACAATGTACATTTGTGCGCTTGCAGTGTTATCTCGGGTGAAAACCTGAGCTATCAAGTTTTCTTGCACCATTTCCGGGGACCAATAGGGAGTCTTAGAACTTAGAATCATTGCGCGTCTAAGGCACTTTTTATATTTTGTTACTAATTCTTTTTCTTTAGTTTTTTTTTTCTTTGCAGGTTTGATGGCCATGGATTACAATGATTGGCCTTAGAGAAAGGATTCAACACTTTGAGAATTACTAGCATTGTAAGAAGAGGAGAAACTTAAGTGGCAGTTATATGTAGAGCCACCATTCGATGAAAGTGTGCTTACACAAGAACAAAAAGTGACGTTGGATGAAGAAAGCAAGGAAAATCCAACACTGAAGAGGAGTATCATAGCAGCTATGATTCGATTGAACCTTCTCACACATCCGGCAATACTTGAAGGCAGAGAGCTCACAAGCATGAAAATACATATAGCTCATGCACTTAAAGTTGTAATATATTGGGTTCCACCATGCCAACTCAAAGGTATGTGCAACTCAACCTTTGAAATTCATTATTATGAAGATAGTCACATGCCTTGCATTG
>OVAN01004407.1:0-25953 GCA_900406275.1 Anastatica hierochuntica
AGTCCGTGAACCACATAACATTGACAGTGAGAATTTTGGTTCCCACAATGTTTCTGGTAGATCTTGCTTTCTTTTATCCTTAGTAGTGATTGCGTTGATGCGATTGCAGTAGATCTTCGATTTTGACTTAGGGTTTTACCGTTGATGGTCTTTTATAAGGATATTTGAGCAGGTTCTAACAACTTGTTTTCCGATCTGCAGATCTCTAACAGTTCCTGTCGTTCGTGTCTTCATCGCTTCAACTTCTTGTGCTAAGGTAACATTTTCCCGGATCTTCTCCCGTATTGTTAGAGCTTTCTATAAGGTTCCGGTTGAGCTTCATTAAAAAGACGCAACCTGTTTAAAATGCCTGCAAAGGTTTTTGTAGATCCCAACCACCGACAGTCCTTGACCAAGAGTCACTGGATGGAGCACGAGTTCTGTTTGATCTTATGTCGAGCCTTCCACTCAGATGTGCTGATGTTACACAAAAGGGCCGCTAACTGTGGTGCCTCAGATGTTGCCATCTATGAAGTGTGTTTAGAGGCTGGCTTCTGGAGATCATTGCCTCCTCTAGTTGTGGTGATGGCTAATAGGTTTGGGATCTGTCCTAGCCAATTTTCTCCCCCGGCCTTTCGTGTTTTTTCGTCTATCCAGGCCTTATCAGAATTAACCTCTATTTCGGTGGGAGTAGATGAGGTTCTTTACACCTACTACTTCTTCTAGTACTAGAGTGAAACTTTAAGGTATCACCTTCACACCAAAACGGGTAAGGAAGCCTTGGTGAATAACAGGGCTCACCATGTACGGAGGGCCAAAGATGAGGCCTTCCGGAAACGCTACTACCTTCTATCTTTGGAACATAGCCCAAGGTTATTAACTCGCTGGGAACACAAAGGTTAACGCCTTAGTTTGTGCTTGTTTTGTTGTTATGCAGAGGTCCTTACTCAACCACCAGAGTCCAATAGACCAAGAGTGGAGGCAATCCTGAGATTCCCCAAGAGTTTTAGGGTGATAAAATTCCTTGTTAGTGAACAAAGTTTAGGATACACCATTATCTTCGGTAAGCATTCCATGAACTACTACTCCCAGGTATTTTGGTTGGTTGCTCCTCTCACGCCTCTTATTTATCCCTTTTAGGTGTAGACATGAGCAAAAGAACCGGAAACGTGGTCACCGCAGCTCTCAAAAAGGACATAGAGGGCATCGCTAAATTTGTGGATGTTGAATCCACCTCTGATCAAGTCCCTGCTAAGGAGAGCAAGTGCTCAACAAAGATGAGAGTTAGGGCTACAACCGCCTCCCTTGCCATCAAGAAATATCGCTTTGTCAAGGTGGATTCTTTGACCGCAGCTTCAACTGATGCTCCCGCTTCTCGGTAATATGCCTTTGTTGTCCACCTCTTAGCTACTGGTGTGACTTATATAATGGACATGCAATCTTGATAGCTCAGGTTTTCACCCGAAATAAGACTGTAAGCGCACAGAAGTACGTTGTAGTGGTTCGGTATCAAATCCACTGAGACCAAAGGTAGCACGTAGAATTTCAGATCAAATAGCGGGCTAAAGCGAAAAGATGTTTTGGTACAGATGCAGTAAATCAAAATTTAAGAAGCAAAGAAAGCAAACAAATGACTACGAGGTTGTAAATCAATCAAAGAAGAGTTGGGCATTGGGTATTCTCAGAGAAATATTTCATTGAAGACTCGAATTATTGATTATGGAACATCTTTTAAACCATCTTGAACTCAGAGACAATTATAGAATTGATCTACTTCCGTAAGATCAATTCCCTATGTATTAGAGAACTTGAGACCAATTTTCGTTGACTCTCAGATTCTAATCATGCTTTCTAAACAAGTTTGATAGGTTCATAATCAACTTAAACATCAACTTCCATTGACTTAAGAAGAATTGCTCATTTAGGATTCGTTTAGGCATTTAAACAAACACTTTCCAGGCGTTAAACAACCTAAGATGAGAAACTAAGTGATCAGTTTAATTTCACGCATGACAAACAATCCTAGATGAAGATCCAATTGATTAAATACCTAATCATACAATTCTATGTCAAAAAATCATGAATACCTATGCGAGAACCCTAAACCCAGCTAATAAACTACTCACTCATGATCAGAGAATCAACACAAATCAAATTAGAGAGAGACATCATTGTATTAATCAATAAACAAAGAGTAAGGTTCAAAATTCTTCTCGGATTCTTCTCCTTAAGTTACAAATCTTTCTTTCAAAAACTCAGAAAAACATAAATCTCAAACCTAAAAACGAGTTTGGGTGTTTTTATATATAATATGGGTCTTCAATCTTTGATTATGGTTCAAAATAAGTGAATTTGGTCACATCGAGACAGGGATTGATCGATCCTTTTCTCAGAATCGATCGATCTTTGTCCTTTTGCCTGAATGCTCATTTCTGCGCATTCGTGTCCTCGTTGTCACCATGACATGTGTTCAGTAAAATGTCAATCAAGGCCAAACTTCTGACCCTTCAGCATGATTCAGCATTTCAAATATCCGTTTTTTGCCCAAATTGTTTTGTTTATCTCCAAAGCAACCTAAAACCTGTACAAACACCAAAGAACACCAAAAGACTCCACAAAGAACCAAATACATATTAAAACAACATTTTTCTCGAATAAAATATTAGTAAAAACCCATAAAATATAAATACATAAAATCCCCCAGACTTGAATCTTTGTTTGTCCTCAAGTAAAGGAAACGAAGTTTAAACCTATGGGAAAAGAAGTTTGAAAACCAAATGGATCTTATGCTATCAGAAAACCTTACTCTACACTACTTTCGCTAACCATATAGACTTAGAACAATTAGAAAATTCTCCCCAAGCATCGCTGCATGACCTCCCAAGCCCATCCATACGATAAATTTGGACCTGCAAAATCAACTTCCATGTTAATAACTCTCTACATTTATTAAAGATAGGCATGAAACTTCTTCACCAAAGAACTTGTAATCAGGAAATCAGGCTTGGTATTCAAAGGTTTTAGTGGTGAGGCTTAGAGTGTTTCGGGTATCACAAACTGCGTTAGGATGCAAGATATTATGCAAAATCGCATGAGAGAAAGAGTATATTGATATCCATGTCCCCTAACTACCCAAGTACAAACCACCAATCAAAAGTAAACCGAATATGTGCAAACTTTACGGTAAATTCAATCAACAAAATAATATGCAAATGCTAATTTCTAAACAAGATATGAAGAAAAAGAATATAATTTTGTTTTTTTATTATTATTTTTTTTTTCGTTTTTCTTTTTTCGATTTTTTTTATATATAAACAAAAATCTGGTAGAAATTGGCAATATAACGACATTTTTAAATTTTAAAACACCCGTACAACATGAAGAAATGCAACATATGCATCTAAACCTCTAAAACACCCAACACCGAAGAATCAGACAGTCAGGACCGTGTTTAAAGCATCTAAATTGTTCAATCCTCCCTAAGCAATGAGAAGGATCATGTCTACCCTATTCTCTCCATTGTTTTTACACATGTGTGCATATAAGATCAAAAAAATGCATGGAGATTAAAGGAGATAAGGGAAGGGTGTGGTGCCAGACTAAAGATGAGTCTGGTCACTCAGGATTACTGAAAAGAATGGTAGAAAAATGGGGAAGTAATCCTAAATGATGGGTTTGATCCCTGATTTCAAAATTACTGGATCAAAGAAATTAAGTTCATTAGTAGGCCAAATAATATAGAGTTAATAACATTTCAGACAAAAGTCTGAGTTCCAGAGATTTCTTGTGGGGAGTTTGGTAATGAGTTATTCCGGTTTGCCTGCGCTAAAAGCTCAAATGAAATGGTCAATGAGAATAAAAATGAAGTGCAATGTGCAGAGATAATACTCTGAAATCATCATGAAGCATGAACAATCCATAAACTGACTCGATAAAAGCATCCAAATGACTCAAGCAACACACCAAAAGAAAAAGAAAAGCAAAAGTAACCTTCCCCATACTTATCTCACACTGTCTCGGTGTGAAACAAATCCAAAGGAGGGGTAAGTAGGAAATAACAAAAAAAGAAAATCAAGATGAAAAGAAAAGGAAAAGAGCAAACTTACCTAAAGACGCGCTATATAGCTGAGTATTGGAACAAGGATCGATCGATCCTTGACAGGGGTCGATCGATCCCTGTCCTTCTGTTTAGGGACCTGTTTCCTGCAATACTACAACTAAACACACATAAATGTAAAAAGCACCAAAAACGAAAAACACTATAAAACTAGCTAAATTGAAAAAGAAAACTACCTAGTGGGTTGCCTTCCACTCAACGCTTGTTTAATGTCTCGAGCTTGATTATGGTTGCGGGTGTTAATAATAAGAATCAAAAGGGTGAGGCAATACACCTTTAGTCCTTCTCCTATAAGTGCAAAAAACAACATGTGCAAGAGAATACATGGTTTTCCATGGCAAAGAGACAATCGTCTCATCAAAGAAGATCACTACCAGCATAGTATATATCTTTAAATATTATTTGATTACTAGATTCTCATTGTGATCAAATGCATTAAGTGGAAAGACAAAGTCAACTGCAGATTCAAACGAATTTAAGACAAAATAGTCAACTTCATCTCCATCAATCACGTAAAGCACAATATTCTCATCTCTCGAGTCCATCTCAACCTCAGAATTTTCTATTTCATTCAAGATTTTATCTACATCAAGAACATCCTCAAGGTAAGATTTTTCAAGAAGAGATCTAGATGTTTCAGGCATAGAAAAGTTAAACTCAGGATCATGATCCTTCAAAGAACACAAATAATAAATGTCGAAACATATCTCATGGTAATCCCTAGCAAGCTTTTCTACTCTTAAGTCATCCAAACTTTGAGATTCAGATATCAAATCATAGCATTCATCAATGAGAAACGGAGTATCTAAACTACAAGCTACATCTTCAATGCAAGGCATGTGACTATCTTCATAATAATGAATTTCAAAGGTTAGTCGCATGTACCTTTGAGTTGGCATTGTGGAACCCAATATATTACCTCTTTAAGTGCATGAGACATATTTATTCCCATTCTTGTGAGCTCTCTACCTTCAAGTATTTCCCGATTTGTGAAAAAGTTCAATCGAATCATAGCTTCTAAGGTACTCCTCTTCATCGTAGGATTTTCTTTGCTTTCTTCATCCAACCTCACTCTTTGTTCTTTTGTAAGCACGCTTACATCAAATGGTGGCTCTGTATATGACTCCCACTTAAGTTTCTCCTCTTCTTCCAATACTAGTAATTCTCGAAGTGTTGCATCCTTTATCTAAGGTCAATCATTATAATGCATGGCCAGAAAACCTGCAAATGAAACAAAACTAAAGAAAAAAGTTAGTAACAAAATAAAAAAATTCTTTAGACGCACAATGATCTTAAGTTCCAAGAAGACCATCTGGTCCCCTACCACGGCGCCAGAAACCTGTTAGCTCATATTTTTGCCCTAGATAACACTGCAAGCGCACAGAAGTACGTTGTAGTGGTTCGGGATCGAATCCACAGAGACCAAAGGTAGCACGTATAATTTCATATTATATAGCGGGCTAAAGCATAAAGATGTTTTGGTAAAGATGTAGTAAATCGAAATTTAAGAAGGAAAGAGAGCAAAAAAATGACTACAAGGTTGTAAATCAATCAAAGAAGAGTTGGGCATTGGGTATTCTCAGGGAAACATTTCATTGAAGACTCGAATTATTGATTAGGGAACATGTTTTAAAACGTCTTGAAGTCAAACACAATTATAGAATTCATCTACTTCCGTAGTATCAATTCCCTATGTATTAGAAAATTTGAGACTAACTTCCGTTGACTCTCAAATTTTAATCATACCATTCTAAACAAGTTTGATAGGTTCAAAATTCACTTAAAAATCAACTTCCATTGGCTTCATAAGAATTGCTCATTTAAGATTCTTTCAGGCATTCAAATAAACACTTTCCAGGCGTTAAACACCCTAATATCAGAAACTCAGTGATCAGTTTAATTTCAAGCATTAGGAACAATCCTACATGAATATCCAATTGATTAAATACCTAATCATACAATTCTATGTTAACAAATAATGAATCCGTATGCGAGAAGCCTAAACCCAATGAATAAACTACTCACTCATGATCAGAGAATCAACACAAATCAAATCAGAGAGAGACATCATTGTATTAATCACTAAAAAAGAGTAAGGTTCAGAATTCTTCTCGGATTTGAAGTACGAAAGATGATTCATCTCCTTAGGTTACAAATCTTTCTCTCAAAAACTCAGAAAAACAACATTCTCAAACATAAAAAAACGAGTTTGGGTGTTTTTATAAGTAAATGGGTCCTCAATCTTTGTTTATGGTTCAAAATAAGTGGTTTTGGTTGCGTCGAGACAGAGATCGATCGATCCTTGTCTCAGAATCGATCGATCTCTGTCCTTCTGCCTGAATGCTCATTTATGCACATCCGTCTCCACGTTGTCAGCATGACAGGTGTTCCGTTGAATGGCCATAACTTTTATCGAACCGTTGGATTTCCTTCAAATCACCTTCAAATTAAAGCTAACTCCTGTGGATATCTTGTGTAAAAATTTCAGCTCAATCCAACGGTGGGAAGTTGTTCAATCAAGGTCAAACTTTTGACACTTTAGCATGATTATGCATTTTAAATATCCGCTTTTGGCCAAATTGTTTTGTTTCTCTCCAAAGCAACCTAATACCTGTAAAAACACTAAAGAACACTAAAAGACTCCAAAAGGAATCAAATACATATCAAAACACCATTTTCTCGAATAAAACATTAGTAAAAATCCATAAAATACGAATACTTCAAAGCTCGTTCTGAGAAGGACCTTTTTCCAAGGCTCTTGGATTAATTATCTGATTGATTCCCCTCTGATGCATTAGGTGGCTATGGAATTCAATTTCCTTTGTAGGTTCTCGTTGCAGTCTATCTCATGCATGACGACGTAGGGGCCCTGGAGGATGAGGTGGCCAAGGCTCAACGAGCTAGTGAAGACACCTTGTCAGAAATTACAGTCGAGAAGAAAAGGACTGGAGTTCTGCAGAAGGAGTCGGAGGCCAGAGGCCGCGAAGTCAGGGAGCTCAAGTAGGCGCTAGTGAAGGCTCAAGGAGAGGCCAATCATCTTGCTGCCCTGGTGCAGGCTAAAACCAAGGAGGCAGACAGGGCTATAACTAAGGTGGAGATGGTCGAAGATGTTGCAGAAGTGAGAGCCAAATGGGAGATGGCTAAGTACTTCTTGACTGGGGCGCACAAAGACAGGCCTTTGGCCAATTTCGAATTTGAGGTCCCAGAAGTGCGCCGCCTGGAGGCCTCAGCTGAGGGTAAGACCGCTTCTCCTATGGAGGTGACACTAGTATCCCTGGCTAAGGGCCATCCTGATTGCCCAAGCTCCGAGATTCCTCCTCTATTGAACCCTCCCATAGAAGAGAAGATGGAAGAAGTTGGTGCCCCTGAGATGTAAAATTATTTTCTTTTGTTTTGATATGTAGGCGTTGGTTCCGGCCAACGCCATTGTCCAGCTTGTAAGGGCCCTTTCATGGGCATTGGAATCTTTCGGGCCTTTGTACCCTTGAACTTGTTTCGGGCCGAAGGGCCTTTAAAACTTTCTTGGTCCTTGAGCCCAAAATTTTAACCTTGGGACTTTTATTCCATTTTCTCTTTGGCTTCTTCTTACTGCTTTCACTCCTTTGACCTCTTATTCGTTCGATCATCTTCTTAGTCTATTATTCTGATAGACATACTCTTTCGAGGAGATGCCGAATCAATATCGAGGTCTTGGTGTACCGCAACATCAGCTTTTGTAACAGATAGGTTTGTATTGAATTGTCTTCTAACTTCTTTCTGAAAATGGAGACTATGGACTTCGAATCCACCTTTGAGGTGTCCGATAATGTCAGGTCCATGCCAGATATTTTCTTAGTTAGCGCCATGTATTCTCTTCTGAATTCCTGAGCTTTCTTTCTCTTTGGGCGTGACATTCATACTTTTGGGGCTTATGGCCTTGGAAGGTTTGAAACACTCTTAGCTGTTGATTCTCGTCGCGCTACTGGTGTCCAAAGATTCATAGGTTTGGTAAATCCAAGATATTCCGTTGTTGAATCCAATTTTAAGGAAGTGTGGGTCACATGGCTCTAGTGGACTATGGTCTCTGGGGCATTAGATTTACAAACTTTATGATTTTGTATCTAAGCCCGAGGGCACATGGCCTTTGAGAACTAGGGGCATGTGGTTGTCGTAACCAAGTCTGATTGCGGAACATATAGCCCTGGTGAACCATGGGTTCATAATTGTTAGACTATGAAAGTCTAGTAATGTGAGACAAGGTCTTGCCAATTTTACACTCTATGACTCGCGAATTCAAAAGAGCTTAATTATTAAGTCGTAGGCTCGGTTTGATCATGTTTTATTAAATAAATTAGTTGAACCGTTGGTCTATGGGCATAAAGCCTTAGTGGGAACAAGGTCTTCGTGGGCATAAAGCCTTAGTGGGCTCAAGGCCTTATTGGGCATAAAGCTTAGTGGGCTAAAGGCCTTAGTGGGCATAAAGCCTTAGTGGACACAAGGTCTGAGTGAGTTGTGTGAACTCGGTGGGCACTAGGCCTCTGGGCACACCTGCCTGTTAGGACATTTAGGCCCTGGGCGCGTAGCCTTTTTGACACTTTGTGTTTAAATTTTTGCTAGCTTTATTGTTACCGATAGGTTTTAAGTTTTTCTGTGAGTTGCGTACTAGGATGGACAGGGGTGCACATGTTCCATTAGTTTTGATGCATTGCATCTACCACCATTAGGAGCATGTCCGCATTTTGCCTTGGCATTTTGACAATGGTTTGTAGGAGCCCGTCCGCATTAGATGGACCATAGTTATTTGCTAGTCCGCATTATATGGATTTTTACTATGGTTAGGAGCTTCTCCGCATTGCATGGACCATGGTTAGGATCTTGTCTGCATTACATGGATTTTTAAAATTGGCTTGTTAGCCTTGACAGGTCTAGGGTTGTACCCTATTTCTATTTAGATTGCCCGATTATCCTTGGTTATTATTAACCTAGGTTTTTGTGGTCAACCCAGTCCACAACATTTAGGCTCGGTGTAGTTGTTTTTGAAGGCGTTTAATTTATACCGTCTTTTCTTTAAAAAGAATCGCTTGGGTAATAAATAACTCTTTTACTGAAAATCAATTTTTCCTCTAGACTTGCACTTGCATCATGGACTATTCAATATGGAAAAATAAAATCAAAATCCCACTAGTCAGTGCCCCATAGTTTGTTGGACGCCATGGTCTTGGGGTTTGTTTACCTTGATCGATCCTCGTGCTCCTGTCAGGCTCACCTCTTACCTGTGGTCTTGGCCCCTGATGGGTATACGACATTGTTCTTTGTGGGCTGCTTTCTTTATGAAATGGCTCGGTAGATATTTCAATGGTCGCGGCCACCGAGCGGGGCTTTGGGTCGTATGGTTGAATGAATGAGCTCGTTCTCCTCTAATCTCCCTTATTCCCCAAGGCATTGGGAACTTCAAGGATTAGTGTAGCATCGACGGAACTGCCTTCATATAATTTATTTAGGGCCTCCCCATTATTGCGTTGTACGCCGAAGAGCAATCCATAATGAGGAACTTAGTCCTTTTGTTGATACCACTGACGTATACTTGTAGGGTTACTTCTCATATGGTTTGTTTCCCTTCGTAACTTAATCCGACTAGAGAAGTGGACTTTCTGGTGATCTCTTCTTCATCCAGTCCCAAGCCTTTGAAGGCATTAGTGAAGATTATATTAGTTGAGCTGCCAATGTCGATGAGGATACGCCTCATGAGGCAGTTTGCAACTTTTAATGATATCACCAGGGCATCATCGTGCAGAGTTATCACTTCTTATTCGGTGTCGGTGACGAAACTTATTACACCAGGACCTTCTTTGAGTTCTTTGTTAATCGCCATAACATCTACTCCGTGGTGGATCTTGGAAGCACGAGTGCTTCTCTTGGCAGCAGCGATTGTCACTTCGCTTACCTCTGATCCTCCAGTGATGAAGTTGATGACATGATCTTGCCTTGTGACGATGGTCTAGTTTACAATTTATAAAACCTAAGCCCACTTACAACCCAACAAGAGAACGAGGTCGAGTTGAAGTATTTAAGGTATCATCAAAGAATTTAGATGCTTATCTAGAAGAACCTAAACAAAGGGAATACACTATATATCCTGGGGCTCCACTAAATCGAGTAATCAACAAGGCCAAACATAATTGAAAAGCATAAATAAAAGCATTAATTAAGCAAGCAATAAGTAAAAGCAAGAAACCAATGAACTTGGATGCAAACAATGAAAAAGATCGGATCTTGAGATAGTAGCAATGGGTTAGGGGTCAATCTAGAGATGTAATGGACTTTGCTAAGGTTGTACTAGAGGATTGAAGTTATTCCTAGGCCAAGGATCCCTCCCTAATCGATCTACCTACTCTCATGGTGAAGATCTATTCACCCATACAAATTATAAGGCTCAACTCTCTTTTGCAGCCTAACTTAAAATGTACATAATAGTGATCTACAAGCCCTTTTAGCCGTCTAACACTTACGGAACACTACTCTAATAGGGAAAAGTGAAAAACATAGATCTTGTTCTCTCAAGCATTTCATCGAACACTTTCTAGGCCTTAATAAGCAAGCAATGAACTTTGAAGAACTAAACAATATCTAGTAGGAATCTATGCCAAAATCTAACCTAATCATCCATTCCAACTTTAGATCTAACCTTATCCTACTACATCTTAAGATCCTTGAAAGATATACTCACTAAGAGTCATGGAAATCCAAAGACAAAGAATTGACCATTGAGCTCCCATGTTCTTAGAAGTAGATCTAAAAAACGAGATGAAGAGAAGAGATCCAAATCCACTTAAAGTATTAAAATTAGTTATTACAAGAGTTTTAACAAAAAAGATCTCAAAGTATAAAAAGATAAGCAAAGATATTGGATGATATGTTCTTGGTACACAAAAGAGGGTATTTATACTAAAGAGGAGAAGAGAGGATGCCCTAGAAGCAATAAAACTCGTCAAAGTGAGCTATTGTCTCTCAAAAGTTACATAGTATCAACCTTGAGTCGATAGCAGCTCACCTTGGGTAGCAGAGCTCCAACTTGAGCAGTTGTCGACCTAAAGTGAGCTCCTATCAACCTTGAGGTCGGCGACAGCTCGCTTTGGAAGCTTGTGGCTTCTTCTTTCATCCTTTGTTTGCTCCTTTTTGATCCATCTTCTCCCATAACATTTGGCTCCTCTTTTACTTTATTCCTTAGCTCCAAATCCACCTTGAATCCATCTCTAGAGCCTCCCTGAATCCACCCCAGAGTTGCACCTACAAATGCAAAGAAATGATATGCAAATGAAATATGATCCTAAACTAGACACTAGACTCAAACTCATGGATTCTAACACTTATGTGCAAATATACATCCTAAATGTGGATGAAACTAAGCCAAAATGCACAAAAATATGCAAGAAAATATGTACACATCAACACTCGCGAACTTGTTCTTAAAAAAACAACAAAGACCAAACCCGGAAGTAAGGTTTGCAAGTGGGAACACAAAACCAAGATAAGAGAGTAATGCCTTATGCCTAATATCCTAAAAAAAATTAAAATGGTGCAAAGATCATCTAAGAGCCTATGTACTCCTCCATGATCATCACAAAACCAACTCTTAGAATCTAAGCTCAGCATCCATAAACTATCCCATCGCCAATTATTTTTTACATTCAATTACGCTTAGGCGTGAGTTCTTTACCTATGGGCAATGCATCTCATCCATTCGGTTTGGAGTTCAAAGAAAGGGTTTATGTACAAAGAAGTGTAAAGAAGAGGGTTCACTCGATTTAGAATGTTTTCTCTCAAAAAGGAGTGCAAGACAATAAACAAAAGCAAGGTGGTAGCCGAAAAATTTACGCATACAAAGCACTTACTTCCTCTAATTGTTCCCACCCCAGAGCTTCCTGAGGATCTAGACACTCACTTGATACACTTCCCATCCTAAAACTAGAAACCATAAATTTTTATTTCTTGAACACACTCAATCTTTTTTTTTTTTTGTAGACAACTAGAGATTTGTAAAATTTTAAATTTCTTAGCTACTAACCTTCTTTTTGATTTTAAGAGCCTATATCTAATCACTTGGATTCTTTCTTTCTTTTTATTTTCAAGGATGGACTCTCTAAGCTTTTTAGTTTTTAAGGTTAGAGCTTAAACTTAGTAATAATCACTAGTGCCTTTTTCATTCACTTCTCTTTTCTATCTTTTTCGATTTCAGTCTTTCTTTTTCTTTTTCTTATTCAAACAACCTAGGATCATATATGCATTAAGGAATATCCACTTGACTCTATACACACTAACCATTCCCAAGACTTCTACAAACCAAAAACCACAAAGATTTTCCCCTCCTATGACTTTAGTTAGCCTTAAAGTGAGGCTAACTTTACGGAAGTATCCTCTTTGTCGTTCAACTTCAATTCACTCGGGATTTCGGCCGTGTCTGCACTTTCCAAAATAGGACTCACATATCGATATATTAGGGGGTTTTGAAGGAAAGGTTTAAGGGTTTTGAAGGGTTGGTCACTATTGTAAAGATGAGAGTGGCCACTTGAGCTAAGAAATGGTGGTCAAAATTGTCAAAACATAGCTCAAATCTTAGTGTTTCCCTTGGTCAAGTATAGCAAAGCCCATAAGCAAGATATTAACATTCATTAAAGGCCATCTTAGATAGGAATTTAATCAAAAGATAGCTTACTTCAACATTTACAAAGACCTTTCAGTGGTTAATTCCAATCATGAATTTTCCTAAGACAAAATTGGTCTATGTAACATCTTACTTCTAGTGAGGGCATTGGTCATTAAGCAAAACTCAACTATCTATGAGGTAATTCTATCATTGTTCCCTATGCAAAATGCAATCATATATGCTCTTAACAATATAAGTATTTACAAATTCATGCAATCCATATGCAAAGCTTTTAAAATAAAATGAAAATATTTTTGGTTTTTTAGAAATTTTTCAAAATTTGTTTTTGGTTTTTTTACAAATCATATGTATATACAATGCATGACTCAATATGTGAAGAGAAAAGAAAACATCAAAACTCAAAATGACATTAGTACTAAGCCCCTCCCCCAGACTTAAATTTCACCATCTCGTTGAATTCTAAGCTTTGAGAGTGACTTTAACAAAACACACACCAAAATGAAAATATGCAACATTATTTACAAAGGATTATAGGTGTACCTTGTGACAACTAGTATGTATGAGTGTCAAGTGGAATCAATGGATGGCTTAGGATCATTTTTTTGTCATGTCGGGCTCCGTGTTCTTGGCCTTGAAGTCTCGCCGATGGGGTCTTTCTCATGTCTTCTCTTTGATAACTCTTGGTATGAAGCTCTTGGTGGTTGCATCCTTTGCTCACTTGGTTCCCGGATTACCAAAGCAGGAAGGGCAGCTGAGTTCCTTAGTTGTTGATGTCCATGGCAACTCCATTCTTTATCTTCTTTTTCTTCCTCACTTGAAGAGGCTTAGCGGTTGTAGTTTTCTTTTTTCATCATCCTCCTCCACAACCATGTAATGAAGTTCCCTTGTTTTCTTATGACCTTGTATTGGTCATTCACCTTCCTCTCCAAGTACATCTTGTACTCACTTCTTTGGTAACCCTCTGTGGTTCTTGTTGTTGGTATTCAGCGTTGAAAGCATCTTCTTCTTCTTCTTCTTGGTTTGGTGGTATCCCGTTGGGGTCGGACTTATAAAGACTTGGCTCACTTAGTAGGGAGTGACGGATGACAAGTAGATGTTGAGGGAGACTAAATGAGAGGTTCTCATCCTTTGTCGCGGTTGTGTGCTCTTGTAGGGGCAAGTAGCACGCTCGTGTTTGCCTCTCTTCAACGATGAACGAATAGATCATCCGAACATTCATATAGTAATTTCTCCTTCACTAGATGACCTATATCCTTCTTCCTTTCTCCTCTTAATCTTCAGAACTCTTCAATATTGACTCCCACATGGAGAAACAATGGCGTGAGGAACCCGCCAATATGGATCAAAGGCTTTCTTAAGGTCCGCAACTCTTCATCATAGTCTAACATCTCGGATATGAAAACACCTCCATTTTTGACATTGTTTCCTACAAAGTTTTCCGTTATGTACCCACTCGGTCCCTTCATAACCGTTTTATCACTTTGGAATAACAACTTCAAACTTAGGGGGCTCGCAAGTCTTGGCGAGCTTCTCGCCACAAAGATGTTGCCAAGCAACTCCAGAAGGTAACGAATAGTTGGGTTTTGAACCTTTGATAGTTTAGCCAAACTCTCATCGTAAGACCCAAGTGTTGTTCTCTCCCAAAGTATTCTTGATTCGAGTCTGTCTCCATAACCAAAACCTTCTTTCGTTTGATCAAAACCGTACACTTGAGATATCACTTCAAGGGGTACCTTGTAAGAGTTCTCCTTGATCTTAAATGTGAGGAACACATGTTACGGGTGATTTTGGTCTTTCTTTGTAAGCATTACGAAACCTGGAGGTCAAGGAATATTGTGTATGTGTGTAAATCAAAGAAATTTTTCTTAGTTTTGGAGATCAATAATGGTGAAAAGATGTCTCTGTATTGATCTTTTTAGCCTAGGGTTTTCTGTGTCCCCACTCCAAGAGTCGGATATCTCATGATTATCTACAGAATATCTATCATTATCTATAAAATATACATCATTATCTACTAAGTTAAATAATAAAGTAAATATAAGGCGGTGGTCGGCTGGCTTCCGGCTTCCAGCTAAGCAATGTTGTCTGGCTTCCTGCTTCTGGGAATTCCCCTGCCTTTAGGTCTTACTGTTGTACTTCATCTAAGCTAGAGGGATTCCCAAGGCCTAAATTACTCCAAACATTTTTCCCCTTATTGCGCAGGTTCGATCTGAAGCTGTGGAATAATATGTCTTCCATATTGCTTAGGCAGGAAGCCATTAGTTTCTCGGCCTTTGAATTGTGACTCGCATGTTGCCTTTTTTTCCCCGTAGGTGTCTACTTGCTTACAACTTGAGTAACGTTTGGTAATGGACGTAATTGTGGCAGGAGGTTACGTTTGGCTCTTGGCGTCTGGCCTTAGGACTTTGAATTTCAAACTTTGTGAGTTGCTAACACTTTTCGTGAACTGTTATTTTGTTGGAAGATCTTAGCCATTGATTTCGTGAAGATCTGAGGAGGAAATTGTAGTCGTTGATGAAGATTTTGCAAAGATTTGAGAGGAAGATTGTAGCCATTGTTGTTATAAAACCCGCGCCTGTGATTAGACGCTTGCGACTAGACTTGGTCTTCTTCTCTTTCTTTTGGCATTTAAATATTTCTTTCTTTTTTCTCTTGCCTTTTATCTTCATCTTCTTCCATTTCTTGCTAGATTCATTGCTTTTGAAATCATCGTCGGGCTCTTTCTGTCTACAATTTAAGATTAGAACTCTTTTCTCCTTCCTCTTTTCGTTTCTGTTAAGGTTCATTCCAGAGGATAACTTTAGGGTTCCAAATCAACCTTAGCTTCTAAGTTTTTGTTGCCCCAATCAAACCATAAATCTGAGATCGAAACCTCTCTGAGCCAAAGACGACACTTGAAGATATGTTTTCAAGGATGTTACATGGAAGACGTGGAAAACATGTTTCCTAGGGTTTACAGTGACCTCTTGTCGTGGAGGATCCATCCATAAAGAGGGCTCTCAATCATCATGTTGAATCCCTTTGATTTTGATCATTTAGGGCGGATTAGGATCCCTTTGTGTAAAATTAATTCCCTATGGAATAGCCTCCGATCAGATATCCCTCTTAGGGTTAACAAGCCCTTCATTATTGTAGAAAAGTCGTGCCTCCCTTTTAGGATTAGGAAATATTCATGTTTATCCTAAGATAATTGAATATTTCCTTTTCCCTTTAGGATATACATATAAATATTCCTTTTCTCTTCGATATAGGAAGATTCGACCTTATCATGACAAATATAAATATTTGTACTTATTTGGATGTTTTCTTTTTTATCCGGAGGCAGGAGGACTCGTCTGGCCTAGAAGCCGGAAGTCGACGTCCTGGTATAATCCAGTAGCTTTTGCTCATGGACAAATTAACGCCAACAGCCTGTATATGAATCTACTCAAGCCTGCCATTCTTCCAGTAAGCTTCTGGACGTCTCGTGGAGTCTTGGGTGAAGGGATTGCTTGAATCGCCTAGATTTGCGGATTTGCTACAATTCCTCTGTATGTAACTATGTACCCAAAAATTTCCCAGAGCTCACTCTAAATGAACACTTAGAGGGATTGAGCTTCATATTGTACTTCCTCAGGGTTGAGAAGGCTTGCTGCAGGTGGGCTATATGGTCTTCCGCTCCTAAGGACTTGACCAACATGTCGTCTATATAGACTTCCTTGGTCGTGCCGATTTGGTCTGTGAACATCATGTTGACTAGCCTCCGATAGGTAGATCCCGCACTCTTCAATCCAAAAGACATCACCTTCTAGCAGTAGATTCCACGAGAAGCCATGAAGGAACTCTTTTCTTGGTCGTCTGGATGCATGAGTATTTGATTGTACCCGGAGAAGGTATCCATGAAACTCATCAGTTGATGTCCAGCTGTGGCGTCCACTAGCTTGCCTATATGGGGCAAAGGGAAAGGATCCTTAGGGAAGGATTTGTTTAAATCCGTGAAACTTATGCAAACCCTCCATTTGTCATTCTTCTTCTTGATCACGACAACGTTTGCTAGCCAATCTGGGTAGTGGACTTCCCTAATGAACCCAGCTGCAAGGAGGTTTTTGACTTCATCATTGATGATTGCGTCTCGTTCCAGTTCGAACTTCCTCCTTTTTTGCTTGACTCTTTGGTACTTGGGCTCCACTTGCAGCATATGCCCTATGATTTCTGGGTCTATCCTTGGCATATCCACGTGGAACCACGCGAAGCAATCGGCATTGGACCTTAGGAAGTCCATCAGCCTATGGCGTATGTCTTCTTGAAACCTTGCCCCTATTTTGAGGCTTTTACTTAATTCTCCGGGTATCAAAGGTACGTCAACCAGCTGTTCTACTTCCGGTTCCTTAGTGTGCAATGCGGGAAGTGGTTTCTGTAATTGCTATAAGGGAGCTTTCTTTCCCTTTAAAGTGGTTTGACAGCACGATCGAGCATTCTCCTGGTCACCTTTGATTTCCTTGATTCCCCATGGAGTTGGGAATTTGAGTACTTGGTGCAGAGTTGACGGCACGACTCTCTTCTCATGTATCAGGGTCTGCCTATGATCATATTATAGGTTGGGGGACAATCTTTTACAGGTGATTTTGGTCGTTCTTTGTAAGCACTACGAAAGCTGGAGGTCGTTGAATGTTTAGCCATTAGTTGCTCAGCCTTTTTAGTTGTAACTTGTGCTGCATTTGCTTCCCAAAAGTTCCCATTTGCTATAGCTTGAATACCGTTAGGTAACGGGCGTAGTTGCAGCTCGAGGTTACGTCTAGCTCTTGACGTCCGACCTTAGGGCTTTGAATTTCAAACTTCATGAGTTGTTATCACTTTTTAGGGACCGTTACCTTGTTGGAAGATCTCAGCAATGTATTTCGTGAAGATTGGGGAAGAAAATTGTAGATGTTGACGAACATTTTGCAAAGATTTGAGAGGAGAATTATAGCCGTTACCGTTACGAAATCTGCGCCTATGATTAGACCCGTGCGACTGGACTTGATTTTTTTCTCTTCCCTTTTAAATATTTCTTTCTTTTCTCTCTTGCATCTTATCTTCATCTTCTTCCTTTTCCTGCTAAATTCTTTGCTTCCATAATCATTGTCGGGCTTTTTCATCTGCGATTTAAGGTTAGATCTTATTCCTCCTTTCTCTTTTCGCTTCTATTTGGATAGATTCCGGAGAACAACTTTTAGGGTTCCGGATCAGCCTTAGCTTCTAAGCTCTCTTGCCTCAATCAAACCCTAGATTCAAAATCAAAACTCTTCTGAGACCAGAATGACTAGCTCTGGCGATGAGTTCTCCCTCGTACCTTCATCTTCTGTTGGCGCTCGCGTTCGAAAGAGGAATCTGATCAGGACTAGTCCTTCTATCGAGGTTGAAGGATCTTTCGAGGACCCGAAGATCCCTGAAACCGATCCTCACTCCTTGCTATCTGCTGAGGGTCCAGAGCTCCTAAAGGTAGGCCTTTTTCTAATGTTAGCTCTGAGATCTTGGAAGATTGGCAGCAACAATATTCCATCAGGGAGAGTACCCATCTGAGGGTGCCTGGGAAAGACGAGAGGACCTCCGACTGCCCTGGAGATTAGATAGCCATGTATGAAGGCTATTTCGAGGCCGAAGTCAGGGGTACGATATTGGCTCTGGTGAGGAAAGTCTCTGAGCACTTCAACATCTATCCTTCCCAGCAGAACTTGCCTTCTTGGAGGATCCTTATTGCCATCCAGGTGCTCAATGAGTTTCATTGGCTAGATCTCGACATCCACGAGCTTCTCTACTCCTATTATTTTACCCATGTTCCTCCTGGTGAGGGGCAGATATTACTTCCGCCCTCGAGCTGGTGCTCCTTTAGTGTTGGAGGAGAGGAAGAGGGCGACTTTCACCAAGCATTCGGCTCAGAAGTTTGTTTTTATGAGAGTCGGGTCGTCTTCTTGACTCCCTACCCTTTGGAAGTTCACTGGTAGGTCTAGGATGTTTTCTCTTTATTGCTTCTAGCTTTGTCATTAACCTTCTTGCCATTTCATTTTTGCAGAGGTGTCTACATAGATTTCTGCTGAAGAAAGAAGCATCCCGTTCTTGCTGAGTGAGGAGGCGTTTAACCAAAGCAGCATCAGGGGTTTGTCTACTACTTTTTACCTCATTTTTCTATTTTCTTCTTGACTAACTTCTTGTCGTTTTGCAGGGAACATGTCGGGATCCAGGTCCAAGGTGTTGGAGGACTTCAAAAAGGCAAAGTTGGCATCTAAGAGCAAGACTACAGAGGTGGTGGAGATCTCGGACTCTCCCTCTGATGGGTTCAAGAGGAAGGGGACCCAGAAGGCCTCTACTTCCAGCAACAAGCAAAAGAGTATCCCTGCCAAGCAGTCGTCGTCCTCTGTCCGCGATCTTGATGGTGCCCTGGAGAACCTGCAGAGCTTCGTCTTCCCTGCGCTTCCTTCTAGACCTCCTAGTTATGACAATCTAGGCATCTTTGACCATGTCCAAAAGGGGATGATCAAGGTAATTGGTTCGCCCTTGGCTTTCGGCTGACTTTTGACTGTTTCTTTTTCTTCTGGCTAACCTTCCTTCCCTTTGCTTTTCAGCTAGCTGCATCACTGTTCCATGCGAAGGATCAGTTCGCCACGTAGGTGGTTTCTGCAAGGAAGGCACAAGTGGAGGACTATCTCGCCAAGCTTAAGGCAGAGAAGGATAGGTCTACTGGCTTAAAGAAGGAGCTAAAGGAGATGAAGGGATTGCTCCGAGGTCTGGAATCTGAGAAGGAGAAGGTGGCAGAGAAGGTCCTCACCCTGACTGAGGAGAAGGCGAAGCTGGAGGAAGAGCTTAGCAACCTGGATGCCAGGGTGCCACGTTCACAGAGGAGATGTCAATGGTTGTCAACGGCGCCAAGATCATGGGGCGTTGTGAGATATTTTTTGAGACTACCTCAAGGGTGAGGCGAAGTCTTGGAACTTGAGGGAGGAATTTTAGAATTACAAGATGGTGATGATAACTGAGGAGGAAGACAATGGCCTCGAAGCTCCCACCTTTGAAGATGAACCAAAGATTCCCTCTGCCATGACTTCTGCACCCCCAACGGACTCAGCGCCAAATGTCGAGAAGTCTACCTCTCTTGATACTCCAGCTGCCTAGCCTCCAGACCCAGAACCAAGAAATAAGTTGCTCTCGCTTCGTGAGATTTATCTTTTTTTTGTTTATGATGATCTACCCGTGTGTGGGCCTAGTTCTGCCTCTTTCGGGCTTTGTAATGACTTTTCATGGCCTTAGTGGCCTTAACTCTTTGATGGCCTTCCAGGACTTATTTCCGTTTTCCCTTCGGGGCTTAAGACTCATGTTATTTTAATAAATCATGTTATTTTAAAGCTAAACTTTGCATTTTATATCCCTTTTTAATTTAAATTGGAGTATAAACTTTAAAATCTTGTTATTTTAAAGCTAAACTTTATTTTTCCTCTCTTCAATTTCCTAATTTAGACAATACATACATGACTGCTACTAAATCTTTTTTATTCAACTTTTTTTAGTCTTAAAAAATCATGTTATGTCAAAACTAAACCTTGCATTTTATAATAAAATGGAGTACTAAAATAAGAAAAATTACGGAATAGGAAACAAACTATGCAATGCAAGAGTATGGATCTGAGGGAGAGTACCCATCTGAGGGTACTTGGGAAAGACGAGAGGGCCTCCGAGTGCCGTGGAGATGAGATAGCCATGTATAAAGGCTACTTCGAGGCCGGAGTCAGGGGTACGATACCGGCTCTGGGGAGGAAAGTCTCAGAGCACTTCAACATTTGTCCTTCCCAGTTGAACTCGCCTTCTTGGAGGATCCTTATTGCCATCCAGGTGCTCAATGAGTTTCATTTCCTAGATCTCGACATCAACGAGCTTCTCTACTCCTATTATTTTACCCATGTTCCTCCTGATGAGGGCAGATATTACTTCCGCCCTCGAGCTAGTGCTCCTTTAGTGTTGGAGCTGGAGAAGGAGGAGAGGAAGAGGGCGACTTTCACCAAGCATTGGGCTCAAAAGTTCATTTTTATGAGAGTTGGGTCGTTTTTATGAGATTATCCCAACCTGGAACTCAAATACTCTCGCAAGACACGACAAGAGACCAGGTGCTAAAAAGCCGGAAGTCAAGACGATCGAAAAAAGGCTGGAGGCTTATAGCCAGAAGCTAATCGATGAGAGTACCAAGGGAAAAAGACTTTCCAAAGCCACACAATGAATGTCATCTATAAATCTAAGTTAAGAGTCTGTTACGGCAAGAAGGCAGGAGAGAACTAGAGAAATATAAACACATTCATGAAAGGCCACGAAGGGCGAAAATACGAGTCTTAAGACCCGAATGGCAAACAGAAATAAGGCCTGGAAGGCCATAAAAGAGTTAAGGCCACTAAGGCTCGAAAGGGGCATAAGTAGGCCCACGCAGGGGTAGATTATCATAAACAAAAAAAAGATAAATCCCACAAACCGAGAACAACTTGTTTCTTGGTTCTGGGTCTGGAGGCTAGGCAGCTGGAGTATCAGGAGAGGCAGACTTCTCAACAATTGGCGCTGAGTCCGCTGGGGGTGCAGAAGTCATGGCAGGGGGAATCTTTGGTTCATCTTCAAAGGTGGGAGCTTCGAAGCCATTGTCTTCCGCCTCAGCTATCATCACCATCTTGTAATTCTAAAATTCCTCCCTCAAGATCCAAGACTTCGCCTCACCCTTGAGGTAGTCTCCAAACATCTCACAACGCCCCATGATCTTGGCGCCGTTGACAGCCATTGACATCTCCTCCGTGAAGGTGGCACCCTGGCATCCAGGTTTCCAAGCTCTTCCTCCAGCTTCGCCTTTTCCTCGGTCAGGGTGAGGACCTTCTCTGCCACCTTCTCCTTCTCTGATTCCATGCCTCAGAGCAATACCTTCATCTCCTTTAGCTCCTTCTCCAAGCCAGCAGACCTATCCTTCTCTGCCTTCAGCTTGGCGAGATAGTCCTCCACTTGTGCCTTCCCTGCAGAAACCACCTCCTTGGCAATCTGATCCTTGGCATGGAAGAGCGATGCAGCTAGCTGAAAAGCAAAGGGAAGGAAGGTTAGCCAGAAGAAAAAGAAACAATCAAAAGTTAGCCGAAAGCCAAGGGCGAACCAATTACCTTGATCATCCCCTTTTGGACATGGTCAAAGATGCCTAGATTTAGAGATGAAGGGAAGACGGAGCTCTCCAGCCTTCTTGCCGTAACAGACTCTTAACTTGGATTTAGAGATGACATTCATTGTGTGGCTTTGGAAAGTCTTTTTCCCTTGGTACTTTCATCGATTAGCTTCTGGCTATAAGCCTCCAGCCTTATTTCGATCGTCTTGACTTCTGGCTTTTTAGCACCTGGTCTCTTGTCGTGTCTTGCGAGAGTATTTGAGTTCCAGGTTGGGATAATCTCAATATCCCCTTTTTTGAGAGTTCTGCTTCTTGTCCTTAGATAATGCTTAGGTCCCCGAGATGTGATTTGTCCCGCTTTTGGTGACTAGTAATTTTTGGCCTTCTGATACCCAGAGGTATCTTCTGGCTTTATGGCATTCTGTTACCCGGAGGTAACCACTAGCTTGTTGGCATTCTGCTACCCGGAGGTAACCACTAGCTTGTTGGCATTCTGTTACTCGGAGGTAACCACAAGCTTGTTGGCTTTCTGCTACTCGGAGGTAACCACTAGCTTGTTGGCATTTAGCTATCTAGAAGTAGCTTGTTTGATGTTGTTGCATTCTGCTTCCTGCACTGAAGCCACTATCTGTCTTATTGGTTTTGTTGGTATGGATCTTCGCCACAAAGAGATCCAAGTGCCAGACTTTTCTTCAACTTCCCACGTCTGGGTAAGTAAGTATGAGTGATGCTCCATGCTCAGGTCACATAGCTTTTGCATTTACAATGACCTGGTAAGCAAAGGTTAAGTTATTTTGCTTTCTGCTCAGCACTTTGCTTTCCAATTAGCCACTCTCTGTTAAGCAGAATTAGCAGTTTTTTTTCTCTTGCTTTCTTTCGGGTATTTTCCCTTGTTCAAGCAGAGTTTTTTTTTTAACCTTTTCACTTTTTGTTTTGGAATGGTATATTGTTTGTATTACTCCTTTGTTGAGGAGTAGTCATTCAACTTATTTTCCCCTTGCTTTAATTGAATTTCCTCGTGAGAAAACAATTGTTTTATTGATAGGTATCCGTCCTTCGACGTAGTATGATTACATAAGAAAAGATGTAAAAGAAATTAAAAAATCCAAAGCTGAAAAACGTATCTGGTGTATGGTCGTCCAGGTCAGGAGTAAGACTTTAGGTTTAACGCGTTCCAGCTATTTAGCTGTACTTCTCTTTACATGTCTTGTAACTTGTATGCCCTTGCTCTTTTGACTTCCACTATTTGGTATGGTCCTTCCCAGCCAGGCGGTAGCTTACCCGCGACCTTTTCCCCGGTGTTGTCAACGACTCGGCGTAGTACCCATTCGCCTTACAGGAACGTTCGGGTTCATACCTTCTTGTTGTAGATACGAGCTACTTCCTGTTGGTACTTAAAGTTTCAGATTCTTGTAGCTTCCCTTTTTTCGTCAAGGAGATCCAGGGACAAAGCCATCAACTCTTCATTCTCTCTTGGGGTTAGAAGCTCTGACTTGGCCATAAGGACGCTGACTTTGGTGGGGGATACTGCTTCTGTTTTGTAGACTAGGGAGAAAGGTGTTTCTCCTGTTGAAGTCTTGATGTTTGTTCGACATGCCCATAGGGTAGCTGGAAGTTCTTCGACCTAGTTTCCTTTGCCGTTATCCAGCCTCTTTTTCAGGAGACTGACTATTATCTTGTTGGTGGACTTGGCTTGCCCGTTGGATTGTGGATGTCTCGGAGTTGCAAAGCTTAGTTTTATGCCTCAATCTTCGTAACACTTTTTGAAGTTTTCCCTAGTGAACTGCGGGCCATTATTTGTAACTATCTCCTGAGGTTTTCTGAATTGTGTTACCACATTCTTCTAGAGGAACCTCTTAATTTGGACATCTGTAATCTTGCTCAAGGCTTCTGCCTCTACCCACTTGGAGAAGTTGTTCGTAACTACCAAAAGGTATTCTAGCTAGCCAGGGGCTATTGGGAATTTTCCCACAATGTCCATTCCCCACTTCATGAACGACCATGGAGAGCTTACAAATTTGAGGTTTTCTGGGGGTAGCTTGGATACTTGTGCGTGCTTCTGGAATTTCTCGCAATACTTGGACATCTGGAGGGCGTCATGGGCCATTGTAGGCCAATAGTAGCCTGCCTTCTTAGTTCTTAGCACCAAGCTTCTTCCACTAGAGTGGGAACCGCACTCGCCTTCATGTAATTCTTTGAGGACTAAGTCTGCGTCTTCCGGCTTTACGCATTTGAGGTATGGACCTCAGAAAGACCTTCTGTAGAGTTTTCCATGAATCAGGAAATAACGGGATGCTTGCCTTTTGATCTTACGACATTCACTCCTTATGTTGGCATGACATCATCCTTTAGGTAGGAAATAATGGGCGTAATCCAAGTTTCTTCTTCTTCGATGTTGGAGTCTCAAGGTCCTTCAGCATCTTCATCAGTAGCTGGCCATTGGAGAACCAGCCAAAGTATGCTAGTAGCCTCCGTGGTTTTTAGGGTTGAGGCCAGGGTGTCCGCATGGGAATTTTGCTCCCTCGGGATTTATGTGAGTTTGCATGCTTTGAACAAGTCAAGGAGCTTATTGGATATGGTCGGATACTTGGTCATACTAGCATCTTTTGCTTGGTAGTCACCTTGCGTCTTGCTTACGATCAATTGGGAATCACTGTAAATCTGTAGGTTTTCTATTCCCAAGTCTCTTGCCAGGCTGAGCCTTACAATTAAGAATTCATACTCACTATCATTGTTGGTGGCACTAAATTTGCATCTTACTTCTCTTGATACCACTTCTCCTCTTGGTGAGATGAGCACGAGGCCTACTCCCGCTCCACGTATGTTGTTGGATCCATCTACATAAAGCGCCCGTTCTTCTTTGCTTTTACTTTCTTGCTAGATCTTTGATATGATCATGGACCAAGAGGAACTAAAGGAGCAGCTTGTAGCTGAGGATGCAATGACAATTCCGAGTGGTCCTATTACCCGTGCCAAAGCTAAGGAGCTAAAGAAAGCAATTGGAGGACTTGTAAATCAAGCTTGGAAACGTGAAGAGGAGCTGAACCGGACAGGAGAAATAATTCACCGAGACATACTAGTTTCCATTCAAGCCAATCCAAAATTTGAAGAAATTAACAGATAAGTTAGTAAACTCGGCGTACTCTTTTTTCCTTGTCGGGTTTTGTCCCAATGGGTTTTCCCGACAAGGTTTTTAACGAGGCGTCGGGTTTACTTCCGCATCACTTATTCGTTAATCCGACAACCGCAGCAATTACTTTTATTTTCTATCTATTTCTCATTCAAACTTATGTATTTAATGTTGCTGCTATTTCCTAGACCTTGTGCATGGCAAGGTTCTTTCTCTCTCTTTTTCCTTCTTATGGTCGAACTTATGCTAATGAGAAGGCAGTCTTTTTTTGTGATAAACTTTGAGATTTTCTCTCTAATTTCTAGTGAGTAACATCCAGAATCCGTTGGTGAGTCATATCCAACTTGTTGGTGCGTAATATCCAACAAACCGATCAGAACGTGGTGCGTCATATCCTCGCTCTGCTCGTGGCATATCAAAGGTCATTCCGCAGCCTTTGTGAGACCATTCGATTCCCCCTTGGCTCGTGAGAGGCTCCAGCTTTGATCAACCACTTCTATTCAAACCTGAGTGTTCTAGAGTGCGATTCTAACGAAATTCTCATCAAGTCCGCTCCCTCTTGAGAAAGATTTGCCCTCAAATCTATTTCATCTGCGATAAAAGGCACCAAATCAGTAACATTAAAGCTGGAGCTTACATTGTACTTACCTCGCAAATCAAGTTGATAGGCATTGTCGCTGATTCGTTTGGTTATGGTGAAAGGTCCATCAATTCTTGGCATCAACTTGGATTTCCTTTCATTGGGAAACCTCTCCTTTCGCAAATGGATCCAAACTTGATCTCCAACTTGAAAAATCAGTGGGCGACGTCCCTTGTTTGCTTGCTTAGCANGAAAAATCAGTGGGCGACGTCCCTTGTTTGCTTGCTTAGCATATAGCTTCGTTTTCTCCTCAATATTGTGTCTAGCCTTTGCGTGGAGCTGCTGCACCATTTCAGCTTTCTTTTTGCCA
>OVAN01004408.1:0-25951 GCA_900406275.1 Anastatica hierochuntica
GGCTATACCGCTTGGAGCAATTCCTGACCCCCGGGTCGGGGTTGTTACAAAGATTTTATAACAAAACTCTAAAGGATTTTTTTCTTTGCGTACAGGTACTTGCAAAAGAAAGAACCCTAGAGAAACTCACTGACATACAAGCTATCAAAGGATGACTCAAGACCTAATTAGGATTCACGCTTTAATCTCCTCATATAGCTTCATAGTCTCTGTTATTTGCAACTAATGAAACCATCTTTGTATCTGAGTTTGGACTGAACTTTATGTGGTCCAACATATGCTTCCTCCTTTTTGTTTGTAACAAGATCCAACGAAGCCCATCTCCTTATCTTGAGTAAAGTCAATAATCAAACAATTTCCCTAATGCTCCCACTTCTTCTTCCTCCGTTTGAACCGTAACTAAGCATTATATCCACATCACTCTACCGCGTCTCCCCACCTTCCTCTTCCAATTAGCCAAAAAGGTTTTTTACGACGACCACTCGACTCCTATTGATAGTTATTCAACGTCATATAAAGCAACACGTCGCTACCTCGACTCTCAACCTCCATCATGCATATGTTACCTAAAGAAGCAATGACAACGTCAAAGAATCTGAAACGTGGTCGAGTATGGATTTTGGTTTCGTCCAAATCTTGTAAGAATCATTATGTGGGGTCAAATATGTTAAGGTTAAATGTGTTAGGGTCATTAATTAATTAACCTATTTTGTAGTGGTCACTTTGTGATAAATAAAGAGGTTATAGGCATAAATGTTATGGAAAATTAATATGTTGATACCGTTGGCAATTTCTAGTTCGATGAGGTCTAGTTTGATGAAGGGTCGAACTAGAAATTGGTTCTCTATAAATAGAGGGTTATTGTCCCCAAAGCAACTCTAACCGAAAGTACAGAAACTCTCTGCATCCCCATCACTATATCCATTCCCGAATTTATTCAAATCCCTAATCATGGATTCATCAGGTACGCTTCCGCTCTTAATTTTTCAATCAGAAACATTTTTTTCTAACATCTTCTTTATTCAATGAAATAGACATTGTTAGCCATTGTAGCATTAGATGAGTTACAGAGAAATTTTTAGCGAGTGTTGAAGCCTTTTTTGCTTAAGCATCCGCAACATGATTACTTTTCCTATTTACATGAGACAAGAAACACATTGGCAATCTCTTAATCCACCATCGGATATCGACCAACACATTAGCAATATGTATATCATCTTCAAAGTCATTGATGAGGTGCACAAGTGAAGCATTATCTCCTTCAAACCATACTCTTCGATATCCTTAAACCCATATAATTTGAAGCATATGAAGAAAAGCCATAGCCTCCGCTTGAAGGGCTGTTTAGACAAGGTTTAAACGTGACATACTAGAGCGAACGTGGGTGCCATATTCATCTCTTAAGAGCCAACAAACACCAGTATCAGTTCCATTTCCTTTATAGGATGCATCAAAATTACTTTTTAGCCAGCCAGCATCTGGACATAACCATTGCAGTGGGACGTGATCAGTGTGCACACGAGTGTGTTCCTCCGGTATACCAGCAGCAAACCATTCAGTTGATGAGTTCAAAGCATTCTTGGAAACTTTGTGTGGTTGGTATGAAACTTTTTAAAGATAAGAGCATTACGAGACTTCCAAATATACCTACATATCCAGAAAGGTGCGTACCACACTTCCTTAGGTGTTTGCGTAACATCTTTGATTTTGAGTATTTGTGTTATGTTCTGCTCAATAGATGCATCGGGAGCTTCTAGGTTGCGGAAAGGAGTACAACGCCAGATTGCTTGTGAAAGAGGGCACCGAAAGAGGAGATGATTTATAGTTTCAATCTCATCACAACACCTTTGGCAAATTGGTGAGATATTAATTTGGTGCGAATGCAATCTTTCATTGGTTGGTAGTGCTTGAGACAGAACCCGCCAGAAGAAGTGTTGAAGCTTTGACTGAATAGGTGTACGCCATATCTGCATCATTAGGTCTGGTGAACCAGACAGAGGTTCTACCACTTCGTCAAGCTCTAAGTATTGAGTTGAGAACCAATATCTACACTTTACAGTGTAGAGTCCATTCCGTGTAAGTGATCATTCTATAGTATCATGAGGTGCGTGCTTAGATAGTAAAAATTTCCTAACCTGAGCTGCATTACCAAGGTTAAAACAGAAGTTAATTTTGGTCTCATCCCATTCACGATACACTGCCTTGAACAAATATGATACTTTCAGATCTCGACTCAAACCCATCGGATTGTCACACTTTCTTTGAGGTAAATCACGAATCCAAAAATCACCAAACAGAGCCGTTGACTCTCCATCACCAATACAATTCCGCATGCCACTTTTTAGAAGTTCTTGGCCTGCTTGAATTGATTTCTAGCCATAAGAACAATTCCTGGTGACAGAAGACGTTTGAAACGTTTTAGTATTGTAATAACGTCCCTGTTACAATAAGCTCAACAGAGAAGATGGATTTCGAAAGACTCTGTCTGCTTGTTTCGCTAATAAAGCTTTGTTAAAATGATGTAAGTCACAAAATCCCAGACCACCCTCATTCTTTGGAATTGACATTCGTTTCCACGCTACCCATGATAGTCTCCTCTTTCAATTATCATGATCCCACCAGAACTCTGTCAAGACACTATTAATGTTGTCACATATCCCTTTTAGAAGAAGAACACAATTCATAGAGTATTGACATTAAGGAGAATCTCTTTCCCTGTGGGTGATAGAAACTTATTATACCAACCAGAAGTCTTACTTTTAACTTTGTCGACCACATACTAAAACAGTTCTGTTTTGTTCCTTCCAAATTTCTCAGGCAATCCAAGATAGTTACCTCCGCCCTCAGTCTTTATCTGTTTTTAAAATGCTTTGGAGTTTATGATGTTTCTGTTCTGGTATTCTCATACCAAAAATGATAGATGCTTTTTGTAAATTCACCTTTTGTCCCGATATCGCCCCATAAGTCGTAAGTATGGTTGCGATTTCCTGACAATCTTTCTCTTGTGCACAACAAAAGAACAAAGAATCATCAGCAAAAACTAAGTGGGAAACCGATGGACACTGTCTAGCAAGTTTCATTCCCTGAAAGCGGTGCAAACTTTCTAATGTATGCAACATTTGCCTGAGAACCTCAACACAAAGTATATAGAGGTAAGGTGAGAGAGGATCGCCTTGAAAAATGCCTCGAGTAGGTGTAACATGACCATAGACTAGACCATTGATAATTACGGTGTAAATAACAGATGTTACACACACCATAATCCACTTTATGCATTGCTTGGCGAAACCCATTTTATGCATAACCGTGTCGAAGAAGCTCCACTCAACTCTGTCATAAGTCTTGCTTATATCAGTCTTAATCCCAAGATAACCTTTTGTACAATCCTTCTTTGCTTTGAGAGCATGTAGTAACTCATGTGCAGCTAAGACATTATCGGAGATGTTACGACCAGGAACAAAAGCAGCTTGCGAGTCCGAAATCAGATTTCTAAACAACTCTTTTGTCACATAATCAATATCTTCAAAATGATTTTATAGCTCAAAGAACAAAGGCTGATATGACGATATTCTAACATCTTTTTAGAAGGATTAACCTTTTGGGGGGAGGAAGATATGAGTATGGTTTAGTGCTTCTTCCAAACAAGAATTCTGGAAGAAGCTTTTGACCATACAACACACATCAGGACCTATATCACTCCAGAAATGTTGGAGAAAAGCGGTTGGGTAACCATCATGGCCTGGTGCACGGTCTGACCCAATGAGAAACAATGGCGTTTTAACTTTATCATTCGTAACTGGACGTGTCAGTAGTGTGTTCATAGCCAGAGTGACTCTTGCATAACCTCGATTATAAAGATCCTCATTGTGAACAGGACTGTGCGAAGTGAACAGAGAAGTAATGTACTCCTCTGCAACTTTGGCTATAGTCTCATCCTTTTCATGAACTAAACCATAGTTATCTTCAATAATCTTGGTTGTGTTCCTCTTCCTTCACACTTTTGTTTGACAATGGAAATGTTTGGTATTACGATCCCCAGCTTTGAGCCATGTGTTTCGTCTCTTACGATCATAAACATATATGGTTTAAGGTTTTTTATTAATAAATCTAATAATTGATATCGGAGCCACCATATTCAGTTTTTGATTGATATTAAGGTTTTATCTCATGAATTTCGGATTTACTATTTTTGTAAAATAAATTCGATCTTAGTTTTGGAAGAAAATTTAGATTATTAAATCTGATTTTCTCTAAGGCTTATTTGCATAAAGTATTCTAGGATTTGTTTGAAATTTGTTTGGTGTTAGATCTAATTGTATCCATGTTTAGATCTAATATTTTGCCTAAGTTATTATAGAGAAAAACATGTATGAAATTTTGGATCTCTAGTTTAAGCAATTCGAACTAAGATTTTCTTTCACTCATTTAGTCATAATTTTTGAAACTAAGGAACAAAATTTTTTCGTAAAAAAATCGAGGGAAATTTTCGGATCTTTTTTACTCCCGGCGGCTGTGTGTTGCTTCAATTTTTAGGGTTTCATAGAAACTTGTGGTTGAAGAAGAAATATGGAACGAAACGTTTCATAAAATTACTCGGTCACTGTTGTTTTATTTTTGGCCCATTTAAAATTATTTAAAAGATAAAAAAATTTGGCCGAGTAGCCCAATCAGAGTAAGAAGGGGCGCTGGCCAACGCTCAGGTAATGTAGTTGACTTGTTTGGATTGCTGATGGGATTCGAACGTAGCTCCCTTCCTTTTCTTCTTCAACCACTCTGTCATTTTAATATTCTTCCATATTTAGCCAAAGGCTATGTACAAAGGCACGGGATACACTTTAAAGAATTTTTTGCACCAGTTGCAAGAATTGAGACTGTTAGAGTCATTATTGCAATAGCAGCTTCTAGAGAATGGGAAGTGCATCATCTTGATGTAAAAATTGCCTTCCTTCATGGAGATTTTAAAGACGAAGTCTATGTCCCACAACCTGAAGGCTTTGTAGTTGAAGGAAACAAGAAAAAGGTGTATAAATTGTCTAAAGCTCTTTATGGACTCAGATAAGCACCTAGAGCCTGGAACGAAAAGTTGAATCAAACACTAAGAGACATAAAGTTTAACAGATGTACTAAGGAGCCATCTCTATATTGAAAGAAGGACAAGGAACATCTATCCATTTAACATCTTGATGTCCCATTGGGAAAACTACTCTCATAGCTCAACGTGATGCATATCTAAATCATTATTGCCCATCTCTATTTAACACCTTGATGTCCCATTGAGCAAACTACTCTCATAGCTCAACGTGATGCCTAACTATGTAACACCTTGATGTCCCATCTCTATATCATTGTTGCCTATCTAAACATGTATGTGATAGTGTTCCTCAAGTTCTTCTAGCCATTTAACACCTTGATGTCACATTGGGAAAACTACTCTCATAGCTCAACGTGAAAAACATAGATCTACTTCTCTCAAGCATTTCATCGAACACTTTCTAAATATCAATGAGCACGCAATAAACTTTAAAGAACTAAACTATATCTAGTAGGAATCTATGCCAAAATCTAGCCTAATCATCCATCACAACCCTAGATCTAACCCTAGCGTACCACATCTCAAGATCCAAGAAGGATCTACTCACTAAGAGTCATGAAAATCCAAAGACAAGAGTTTCGTCTTTGAGCTCCCATGGACTTAGACAAATAGATCTAGAGAAAGATATGAAGAAGAAAAGATCCAAATCACTCAAAAGTATTAAGAAGTTATTACAAAGTTTTAGATCTCAAAATAGATGAAACAAAAGTAAATATGATGAAAAGTTAAGCAAAGTTATGTTCTTGGTTCATTAGGAGGGTATTTATACTAAAAGAAGGAGTGTGGGTGCCCTAAAAACGGGTTTCTTCACGTCAAGGGAGGTTGTTGTCGCCCCAATGCTTGCTACCATCGACCCTTGGGTCGACAGTAGCTCACCTTGGGCAGAAAAGCTACCAAGGGAGGCTACTGTCAACCCAAGGTTGCCCACTGTCGACCTTTGGGTCGACAACAGGGCTCCTTGGCAGCTCTTTGTTTCTTCTTCCTCCTCTTGGATGCTCTACTTGATCCCAACTTCTCCCATAGCATTTAGCTCTTTTTGTCCTTGATTTTTAACATCATTTCCACCTTAGATTCACCTCTATAGCCTCCATAATCCATCTTGAAGTTTTACCTACAAATTGAAAGAAAATGATATGCAAATGCAATATGCTCCTAAACTAGACTCTAGACTTAAACCTATGGATTCTAAGACTTATATGCAATATTTATAACTAAAATGAGAATGAAATTAAGCTCAAATGCATCAAAATATGCATGAAAATATGTACACATCACTTACCTCCTAAAGATCGAATTTCATGAGGATAATGGCCCATCTTTTCCATCATCAATGTGATGAAGTTCTTTATATCTCTCCCCTGAGTGTTGATCTCATCGATTGTTATGGCAAAATCGAATTTTCGGCCTTATAACTCCTTGTTCTTCATAAGAAGGTCATTTTGAATCATTTTAAATTTGAAATCATGGTTCACAATATCATTAGAATCAATATACTTAAGATTCTGCACGTGCTCTCCTTGGAATGCAGGTCTTCTTCCTGTTGTTGCCACATTCCAATTCTATTTGATTTCTTCGGTTTCATCGCTTTGATGATCTTCTCTACAATGAGCTTGAGATCTTTTGATGAAATCTTCTTGTATTGCAATTAAAGAATCTTCAAGAGTCTGGAGCTTTTCTTCAAGGTGTCCAAACTTCTCCTTTAGGTCAAAATACATGCTATCAAGCTTCATGTTGAACGCTTGCTTCGCTTCTCTTTGATCTTTGATGAGTTGTACCACCACGTCTTCAATTTTACATTTGAGAGAAAAAAAATTCACGTGATTATGAGCTTTAGAAGGCTCTATACATCGCTGATGAGGTGTGAGAATGTGGCTTTAATGATGTACCACATCTGCTAAAAATCTCAGGAACTCTTGATCATCGAAATTCCTTCGATACTCCTGAAATTCTACCAATGATTGCTGGTATGGATGATGATGATGATGCTTATGATTTTATAATAGCAAAAGACTTGGAAAACACTCTCCAATTGTACGATGACTGTTGAATCCTAGCAATCGACCATACTCTTGTTGAGTTTGACATTTATTTTCTTCCGAATGAAATCATGATCAATTTCTTTTAAAATACAACTTATATTCTCTTTAATTTGAATATTTTTGATGATCTTGAGGACTGTAACTCCTTAAAAATGTGACCTCCTTGATTAGAAAGATAAGTTTCCTCATTTTATTTTCTGAAAATCAAGAGACACAAAGGAAAAAGTGAATAGAAAAAGAAAAATTAGAAAAAGGAAAAATAAAAAAAATGAAATCCTAAAGCTAAAAGGAAAAGCAAAGAAAAGGAAAATTTTCTAGATTAATCCTAGATAAAAATTCTAAGACAACTAACAAGTCTCCGACAACGAAGCCAGAAAGCTTGATAAATGTCAAGTTTCACCTAAAAAACAGCACTACAACTGCAAGTGCACATCATAGTTGTAGTACTTCAGGTATCGATCCCACAAGGACGAGTAGTGCAAGAAGGATTAATAGACTTCATTAATAGCTAGGAAGAAAAAAAGAATGTTTGGTTTTGGTTTTTATTAGAACAAAAGAAAAAAAAAACAAAAAGTAAAAGTAAAGAAAAGCTCAATGAATGATAAACGTTAAACAAATAGGAAATCATAGAGAACGTAAACTAGCATGAAAGGGTTCTACTTTCGGGTACTTTTTAGCCTAAGTATAGAACATAATACAATTATAAAACCTCTCCACTTTCGAGGTTCGAGACTCTATAGTAATGACAACCAAGGAACATCGACTTTCATACGACCCTATAATTGTCAAGTATACATTAACTATGTGTGTATGATTGATTGTTCACAATTCTAGATCGATCCACTTTCGTTGCCTATATAGAATTTCTCACCAAATACTAGTTTACACTATAATACAAGCTTTTGGAATGCAAACTACTTTAGATCTACTCACAAACTGGCCTAGAAGGCATATAGTAATGATAACGAGCAGAGGAGATAACGTTAATGATATACCCTAATATGTATGAATCCCTAAACACACATGATCACAACCTCATTATTACCTATTCTCTAACTAACAATCTACTCTAGATTAAACATGTAAGACACACAACAATAAAGGATAGAAAGCATTAAATCAATCAAAGATAGAGAAAACCGATTTACTGATAAATTAATGAAGAAACAATAAATTCTAGAGAAGGGAAGGGCACAAACCAATATGATCGTCTATGCCTCCTTAAGATTCTAATTTACCCTAAAATAATTCAAATATATTAAATTAATTACTAAAAACAAGTATATATAATGCTTGTCAACTTAGGTCAATTAAGTTAAAATCGGACCTTTAGGGTCTTTGAATTTGGGCTTCTTGTAGAAGGTTTTGACCTGAGTTTTTGGGTTTAAAAAGACTTGTAAGACATCCAATTTGGTTGTGCTAAAGTCTTGATAGAAACCAAAGTTGAAATCCATTAGTTATATCCTTTTTGCGCATCCTTCATTATCGAGCAAGCGAGACCAGTTATCAGTATATTTTTAAAACTCGTGATTCTCAACTCTGAATTATGTCAAACTACTTCCATATTAAATCTAACTTGATTCTCTAGCTCTTGTCCAAATTTCTTCAAAGTAAAACACTAGCACGATCTTCATATCGGATGATCCTTCTGGTCCTCGGAAACTGTTTAGAAACTTGCTTTTGATCCATTTAGCTCCATATTGCTCCAAAATGCTTTAGTTTGACCTGAAATGACTTAAAACACTATAAATACAAGAAACCTACATTTTCATGCATAAATTTTCTTAAAACACTAAGAAAACATACCGCAATCTACAGAAAAAGTGGTACATCTTTGTGTTATCTGCAATGAAAGTGGATCGATCTAGAATTGTGAACAATCAATCATACACACATAGTTAATACCTCCTTGATAGTTACAGGGTCGTACGAAAGTTGATGTCCCTTGGTTGTCATAATTATAGAAACCCAAACCTCGGAAGTGGAGAGGATTTAAAACTGGGTTGTGTTTTATGCCTAAGCTAAAAAGTACCAAAATGTAGAACCCTTGCATACTAGTTTACGTTCTCTACGATTTCCTATTAGTCTAACATTTATTATTCACTGATCTTTTATTTGCTTTTACATTCTAATTTGATTCATTAATTCATATAAAAATCAAAAACAAGTCCATCTTTTTTCTTCCTAGCTTATTCGAAAGCAAACAAATCCTTAGTGCACTACTTGTCCTCATGGGATCATATCTGAAGTACTATAACTACGCCGTGCACTTGCTGCTGTAGTGTCGTGTTTTAGGTAAAATTTGACACACATCAAATTCACTCATTGTAATGATTGTCTTAACAATCAATAAAGAGATAAATTGACATCTTTGTTCTTGTTCTCTCTCACTTAAAGAATCATTCCAAACACCCCTAAAAATTAGGGTTTAAGTTTTTCAACCGCAAAAATTGGATATCCTAATATGGTCTTGTTTTTGAATATATATATATATATATATTCTCGTGAAAGAAAAAAAAAATTCGCACGTAAATCTGGCACAATTACCCAAGTTATCTTAGTAATTTTATTGTGGAAAATTGGTGATATAAGTCTATCAGCAAGGACAATGATTGTTTAAAAGTCTGCTATCATTATTTAAAAAACTACTGACAAAGAAATGTTAGTTTAGTAAACGAATTTTGTCAAAAAATGGCTATAACTAGGGACTTGGTCGAAAAGTCTATTACGTCACAAATTCAAAAATCTACCAATCTTGGAAAGTCTACAAAAAAATTGCTCTAAAAGTTAGTTTACCAGCAAAATTTATATGTTGGGGTCAAAAATGGTCACAATGAAATCAATGACTAAAAAGCATAACGAAAACATTTTTTCTCTTTCGAGAATGAAAGTCGTAAGAGGATTATCAATTTTGAGGCTCTTGTCATCTAGTCGATCTTCTCTCGACCAAATGTTGAAACTCCGCATCTAGCCAACCATAGGAAATCGCTTCGCAAAGTCTAGTCACCCGCACGAAACAAAACGCGAGAATATTGAAATCAATGTCTGAGACTTCCAAGAGATCTCAATAAACAAGATTCGAATCGATAAGAAATCACTGTAAACATCGTATAATTGCATTGTTTCGAAGACATGAGCAAGGTCTGGTCTCTATTGGGCGGCTAGATTCTTTCCGAAAGTTTAGTCGCCCAAGGGCAACTAGACACAAGTCACGTCTAGTCGCCCATGCGCGACTAGACACGAGCCACGTCTAGTCGCCCATGGGCAACTAGACTCTGACAAAAGTCTAGTCTTCCATGGGCGACTACACACAAGCCACGTCTAATCGCCCATGGGTGAATAGACTCTTACGAAGGTCTAGTCACCCATGGGTGACTAGACACGACCCACGTCTTATCGCCCAAGGGCGACTAGATTCTTACGAAAGTCTAGTCGCCCGTGGGCGACTAGACACGAGATATGTCTACTCGCCCGTGGAAGAATAAACTCTCATGAAAGTGTAGTCTCCCATGGGCGACTAGAAACTTGCCAAAGTCTAGTCGCCCATGAGCGACTATAAACGTGCCAAAGTCTAGTAGCCCATGGGCGACTAGACTCATGCCAAAGTCTAGTCGCCCATGGGCAACTAGACACGGACAACATCTAGTCGCCCATGGTTGACTAGACCATGTCCTCTCGATCATCTTTTCCTTTGAATCTTGGTTCAATTGTCTCTTCTTTCATCTCGATTGGAGTTTCTGTTGAAGTTTCACGAAAATAATCGTAAAGACTTATTCTTTTCATAAAACCTTTGTATCAATCACATAAAACGATAACGATTAACTCAAACACTGACATTGTCTTAACTATACGATCGGTCTTATCATTTCGCGAAACCATCACCATGTAATCGTACGAAGAATGATTTCTCCGAAAGAAATCAGAAAAATCACTTAGCCGTAAAACGGCCCAGGAAGGCCCAAAACGTGATAAAAGTCCACTCACGATTCCAGAACGAGAATGGGGCCAACAACGTCAACGATTTACCCGAGTTCTGCGAAAGATAAAAGGAAAACGCGATAAAGTCAGAGTCTGGAGATAAATATAGAAAAATCGTGAAGATAAGGAATATTCTCGAAAAAAGGAATATTTCCGCAGAAGGATATACTCAAATCTAGGGTGGAACAGTAAACCAGATTAACCTACGAAGACATATATAAGGGAGGCTAAGGAGAAGAGAACAGGAACAAAAAAACTTCTTCACAATTCACACTTAGAGCAATTAGGTTTTTTTCGTTTTTGTTAGCGAGTTGCGTCTCAACTAGGTTTACAAGTCTTACGCTGTTAGAACTAGGATACTCGCCAACAGCTCTCGCGACCACGAATTAACACCTGTTGTAATGCTTAATGCAGATTCGGAATAAGATCTATATTGCACAACTCTGTTTTTTGGTTCTCTCTTTTACTTTGATTTCTTCGTCTGTTATTTCGTATTTTGATATGTCGTTGTTTGATTTAGCAGAAATCTGAGACCTCAAGGAAAGTTTGGGTTTCCTGGCTTTCCTTTGACTACGAAAATCAACGGTGCGAATTTCGGTTCCCACAATTTGACGCTAGAAAGAGGGTGCCTATTCGCTCAGGGTACAAATCAATCTAACTCGCAGCCGCAAAACGCTAGATCGGATATGACTACAGACGACCAGAACAATCTACCAGCTCGTGATGGCAAAAATGCCAATAATGACGCTGAAAATACTCCAGCGAAGAAGAGCACCGCTGTCAATGCTGACGCAAACACTGCGACATTCGAGGAGATTAAAAAGATGTTCTCAACTCTCGAAAAGAAGTCGGTTGAACAAGACAAACTGACTAGCTTTCTCGCTAAATAGGTTCAAACCCTAACAGCGAGGACTATAACTATTCTTCCCGTCGAAGCTACATGACTCCACGGAAGAAAACTCGACTTCACGACTCTGCGTGGCTTACTCCAAAACACGTAGGAAAATCCATCAGGACAAACCCCGGATGTAACGACTCCTGTTATGGAACGGAATAGCGTGGAAGATCCTCCAAATCTCGAGAAGGAAACGGAGGATAACGAAGTCGAGCGAATTGACCTGGACTCCTACGATCAATCCGATTCCATGGATGAAGACGCGGAAGGACTCTTAGCTCAGCGAACCCATGACAGAAGAATTGGAAAATATTTTCAGGGTATAGCAAGAGAAACAAGTCGAAGAGTAGGCCAACGACGATCTTTGTGATTACATCGCAAAAAAAGCGGCATAGGTCAAAGCGGTAAATTCGTAGATCGACCACGCAACTAATGCCACGCCAGAGATCGATAGGCTCCTCGAAGAGGCTCGATAAACTCCATTCATTGCTCACATAACCAACACCAGATCTCGTATCCCGGGAAAGTGAAAATCCCAATGTATGATGGAACCTCCGATCCGAAAGCTCACCAGCAGATTTTCCAGATCACGATGGCGAGATCCCAACTTAAGGAAGGCGAGAAAGACTCTAGCTTCTGCCACCTTTTCGCCGAAAATCTCCAAGGAGCGGCCCTCGAATGGTTCTCCCGTATAAAAAGAAACTCCTTTGGAAATTTTTCATCAACTCTCCTCGGATTTTCTCAAACAATACTCCATGTTTATGGACATAGAAACTTTCGACGTTGATCTATGAAGCCTGTCTCAAAGAGAAGACAAATCGCTCCGAGATTTCATGAACAGGTTCAAGTTAGTAATATCGAGAGTCAATGGGATCAGCGACAAGGTGGCGGTTGAAGCGCTCAGAAAAACCCTCTGGTACAAGTCAAAGTTTAGGAAGTGTATAGCTCTCGAAAAACCATGCACTATTCAGGATGCACTTCATAAAGCTACGGACTTCATCATCGAAGAAGAAGAGATGTGAAAGTTCTATCGTAAAAACACAAACTCGCGAAGGCATCCTCGAGAGACTTAACCTTTGAATAGAAAGCAAAAAAGAAGATCCCTCGAAAAGACAAGTATGTCCATCACGAGGGAGAAGACGTACGGGGGGCACACAACTACGCTGTCAATTCTCCGTCTGAAAAAGGTACGGCGTCGGAGAACACCTGGATGCGGAACAAATCGTACGACGAAAACACCTTCTGCGAGTTTCACAAAACAAAAGGTCACTCCACCGCGAACTGCAAGGTTTTCGGGGCAAGGCTAACAGGAAAACTGCTCACGGGGGAAATCTCAGACATAACCAACGTAAAAGACCTCATACACGATACAGATTGCCTACTCAGGACCGAGAAAGCACCCCGAGGAGACGTCATGTCTTAAGGAACTTAAGTGGATAGAAAACGTGGAAGAAGACCTGACGATAAAGGCAACGACTCCAATCGTTGCAGAGTGTATATGATCATCGAAGGGTCGCAATACTTTCGTGACACCGTCTCATCGATAAAAGCATATCACCGAAAGGCCGAGGCAAGTGCAAACTGGTCTGCGCCACTCGACACCGCAAGCGGCACCGTAAATGACACCATCACTTTCTAGGAATACGAAACTGTTGGAATCGACAAAGCCCATAACGATCCTCTCAAAGTCGTTAGGGTCCTCATCGACACAAGAAGTACCATTGATATCATCTTCTGCGATACCCTCAACAGAATGAACACGACATACCCGGGGTCACACCCGCGCCGAAACCACTCAGGGGTTTCTCACGAACAATGTCGATAACTCTCGGATCGATCAAACTTCCGGTGATGACACTCGTATCACAACATGGGACGAGTGTAAGAGGAGATTCTTGGCTAAGTTCTTCTCGCACTAAAGGACGACAAAGATTAGGAATGAGATCTCCACCTTTAAGAAAGGAGGAATGGAATCGCTCTATGAAGGTTGGGAGCGCTTCAACGGATATATAAGGAGTTTCTCTCACCACAGTATCAAAAAGGGCAACCTTCTTCAAATCTCCCATAGAGGTATCCATGAGAAGTACCGTTTAGCTTTGAACACCGCCTCTATGGGAAGCATTGATAGTCTTTCCGCCGAGCAAGGAGAGAAGGTCATTGATAACCTTGCCCAAAGCGACAATTGCGATGGGGATGACTATGATAGAACGGTGAGGAGCATCGGATTTAAGGAAGACAAGATCAAGGAGCTAAATGATAAAGTTGATAGGCTCATACAACAACCAAGAAGGAGTGTTCACTTTGCGGAAACCAAAGTCGAAGGATAAGAGGTTGAGAACCAAGAGGAAGTGAGCTACATACAAGGAGGGAACTACCAAAAACCCTTCAACCAAGGGTACAATCCTTTCAACAACAACTTATCTTACCGAAGCACTAATGTGGAGAATCCACAAGATCAAGTTTATCCTTAGAAGACAAACCAACAAGGGTACCAATACCAATCTAGGCAAGGCTACTAATAAAAGCCTCAACAACAAACCGGTCCTACCAAAGAAGAAGAGAATCATGTTATGCTTAAGAAGCTAGTGGAAGGACAAAACGAGACAAAAGCCGACCTCAACAAGAAGTTTGAAGAAATGAATGTAAGGATAGAGTCTATCTACCGAAATATGAACATCAAGCATGAAGCTCTTGCTTCACATGTCAAGGTAATAGATTCTCAACTCCAACAAGTGATCTCGGAACGTAAAGGAAAAAGGAGTATCTAAGGAGAAAGGAGAATCAAGCAAGGATTTTTGCAACGCCTTTCTAGAAGAGATTGACCGAACTCCTCAACCATGGGACGGTATTGTCTTTACTCTTGAAGAAGAAAATATTATTGATGATTTTGAGAATTTATTTTTGAATCCCCTTGATGAGAATTTGAATGCTTGGATTTGGATTTGATTGGGAACCCAAATTTTAAGGAAGGTCATGCCGAAATTGACCTTAAAATTGAAGAGAAAGACGCTCCTAATGGAACGGAGCTTGAGGAAAAGGACACTCCNCTAAAGGAGGTGTCGAACTTAAGAAGGAAGAAGAAGAAGAGCCTTTGCTTGTTGACAAGACTATTAAGAAATAAGTTTTTGAGGAAGCTAAGAAGATGATAGCTTCAAGCAGGAAGATAAACTCAATGTCTCAAGGAAAGAGACATTTGAAAAAATGGATGAGAAACCAAAACCTCCTAACGGGGAGCATAGTGAGATGGACATATGAGATGAGGAATTCTCCATCTTGGATTATTCTTCTACAAAGTATCGCTTACCTTATCCTCGATGTTATAAGAAAGAAATCTTAGGAGTGCTCTATCGCAAAATGAAAAAAGATGGTGATTTGGACATCCCTCAAGAATGGTATGAGTTGGCCAAAAACGATGCAAGGATTAAGTAAAAGCTCGAGAAGAAAGTAGATACTATAGAGAGGGTGGAAAAAGTACTTCAAGCTAATAATAGTGGGAGAAAAGTTCTTCAAAAGGAGCAATGATGAAGGAAGGTTTGTAGTGCCTTCTGCTCAAAAGGAGCTTGGTTTGGAAGGTGAAATCAAGAAATGAACTAATCTCGTACTTTTGGGAGATGCTACGAGGAAGATTCCACTGGGAAGGTTGGAAAATATCAAGCTAGGAGTGGGGACCAAATATGTGGAAAGCAACTTTGTGGTTATGGACAACATTTCCGACCAAGCCAAATTCCAAATTCTACTTGGAACCCCTTTCTTGTTGACTACGAGTGCAATTATTGATTGCGAAGCAAAGAAGTTGACATTGAAGTGTGTTGACAAAGGAGCATCTTACCTTATGATCGAGCTCGACAAGGACATTGAGTATTCTGGTACAATGCACCAAGGAAAGGCAAGGGAAATGCCTAGTACTCAGAGTGAGAAAGTAGCCAAAGGAGAAAGCACGCAAGAACTTGGATCTTCAAGTTTCAAAACTGGCTACAATCCAATTGTCTACAAGGGAAAGGAAGTTGCTAACTTCCTTAAAATAAGGGATTTTGCCACTAAGAACGCATCCATAGGACCAAACTTCGAAAGGATGGTCCTTCATTTCATCAATTAAGGAGAAAGAACAGCGGTCAAGCTAATGACCTTAAACATATCCTTTGTATATATTTCTTTTAAGTCTTTTAATTTTCATGTTTTTAATTTCAATAAATGTGATTTTGTCTTGGAAGAAACTTTCTCCAAAGACATTCTTATGCTCTAAGCTTAGGTACGAAAGGAGAGTTAATCAAGGAAAAGATCAAAGCCAAAATGGAGTAATGGATTGAAGTTTTATACAAGTCCATATGAATCAAAATTCTAAGACACTCCATTGGCCAAGGTAAGTTCTCCTAAATTCAAGCATCTAATTTTCATTTCACCATTTAAAAGATTTTCAAGAGTGAATTTTGCAAAAGCTTTATTTAAGAAAACTAAAACCTTTCGATCATTAAAAACCTTTGGTCCTAACTTTTCCTAATGCAAAACTTAATTTTACCTTCAAAATTGGATTTAAAGTTTTAAAGGGGTGTTTTGATTAAACTGTTGAAAAATGGTTAAGGGAGAAATCTCTAAGGACCACTTTTGCAATTTTTGAAAAAACCACCCACTTGGACACTTGTGAATTACTAGCACATGTTGTTTCAAAAACCCACAACACTCTTTCTCTTTGCCTTGTCAATCGACATTTACATCATTTCATAGCTACCATTGGAGTTCTTGAAAGCTTTGAGAAAGAATTTGAAATTTTTCAAAAAAACCTTCCACTTTTGCAAGCATTCTTCAAGCTCTTTTCTTCTCACTCTCACATTTGAATCAAGAAGACAAAGGTATGACTAAAAAAACTCTCTCTTTCTTGGATAGTAATTTTCGATTTTGGTGGAAAGAAGAGAGTTAGATGTTGTTTGTGGGTGTTCTTGGTAGCTAGAGCTTAGTTTTTGAGTTTTCATGAGTTAATTCTTCTTAAAAAGAACGAAATTTGCTTGAATCATGGATTGTTGTTCTTTGTGAATAGTGCTAATGAATAGTGTTCTTGAATGAATTTTGGAGAAAATTTGTTTAGTTGGTTCTTATGTTTAATTCATAGTACAAATACTTGTTTTGCATGAAGAGTTCAAAGAGGGTGCAACTTTTGGATGATGTCCTTTAAGGCATACATTTTTGACATTAATAGGCTAAGATGATTGATTTTGGACTCTCATTTAAGTTGTCATTGCATTGTTATGTTGATAGGAAGCTTGTTTTGTTTGTTGATTATTGTTGAAACCTTGAGCATTGTCCATTAGTATTGAATTTGGATATATTATATTAAGTGCACGCTTACCCAAGTTTAGTTAAGGGTTTAAATTGTTTTAAATGGACATAATCTAGATGTATCTTGTAAGCATCGTACTCATAACAATTGTATCTTTCGATTGTTCGTGAAAATTTTGAAAATGCTAAGTGAAGGTGGCCGAATATTTTTGATCATTTTTGAGAAACAAATTTTCTGCCCATGTCTATCTCTTAACATGGGATTTAGATTGAATGATTTGGTTGAGGAAGAATGCTAGGATTCTAGAATTTTGGTGACTTGTTCATGAATGTTTGAGATTCCTCTTCACCTTTTGCATTTTTTTTATAAAAAAAGCTTTGAAATCACGACATTTACTATATTTTGTAGATCGAAAGATGGCATCAAGTTGACAAGCATTTGTTACTAACTCAAGATAGTATGACGAAGAGACGAGCCTTTCCTTGCAAGTCCAAAAAAAACGCCAAAGCCATTGCAACAACTTGGGCGGATGAGGACGTTTTGAGAGACATGGAGATCCATAATCAAGTGAAGTACTTAATTAGGAAAATTGACATAGAGAGCATCCTAACAATGAACCATCCAACCTACCGAGACCCCACTCTCCAATTTCTCTCAACGGTGAGCTTGGTGCAAGGATGTGGTCCTTATGAGAGCTCCGTGTACCTCACATTTAGAATCAAGGAGAACTTCTACAAGGTGCCGCTTGAGGAGATTTGCCAAGTATACAGGTTCGACCAAACGAACGAAGAACTCGATTATGGGTATGGAATTGAGTCAAGAATGCTTTGGGAACAATTAGCCATTGGAGAATATGAGGAAGGCTCAGCGAAGCTATCAAAGGTTCGAAATCAAACAATTCGATACCTTTTGGAATTGCTCGGAAACACGTTTGTGGGAAGGAGCCCGCCGAAGCTAGTGAGCCAATTAAGCTTGAAACTATTATTCCAAAGAATCAAAAGGGTGATGAGAGGACCAAGTGGAGAAATAATGGAGGACCTCGAGGGAAAAAACGTAAATAATGGAGGTGTTTTCCTTTGTGAAATGATGGATTACAATGAAGAGTTGAGAATCGCAGAAAAACCTTTGATAAGGATAGGAGGATTCCTCACTCCACTATTTCTCCATGTCTGAGTTAACCTCGTGGAATTCCGAAGGTTGAAGGGAGAGCGAAGAATAGACATGAAGCACTTGGTGAAAGAGATGTTTCTCTACGGATATCATGGGTACAATAATATCCAAGTGACTTACTTGTTCGTTGATTAGGAAAGGCAATGGAGAGCATGCTACTTGCCCTTGTAAGAGTATAACACGACAATTAAAGACAAGAACCTTTCATTCCATCTACCGCAACACCTACTTGTCATTCCTCACTCCCCACCGAGCGAACCAAGACTGTACAACTCTTATCCCGCCAAGACACAACCAACTCAAGAAGATGAGTATGCCTTCAACTTCAATTACCAAAGAGAAGAACCACCAAAGGGTTACCAAAGGAGCGAATACGAGGAGTACATGGAGAAAAAGGTGAATGACCAAGAGAAGGTGATAAAGAAGCAAGGAAACTTCCTCACAAAATTGTGGAGGAAAATGAAGAAGAGTTACAAATATAACTGCTATGCCACTTGTATCACTCTATCTTAGCTCAAATGGTTACTCTCCTCTTTAGAGTAGTAACCTACCCTTATGAACCCTTAAACCTTTCCTTCAAACCCCCTATTATTTCGTATGTGAGGCCTCTTTAGGAAAGTGCACACACGGGCAAAAGCCCATGTGAATTGAAGTTGAACGACAAAGAGGATACTTCCTTAGAGTTAGCCTCACTTTAAGGCTAACTAGAGTATAGGAGGGGAAAATCTTTGTGGTTTTGGGTTAGTCTAAATATTGGGAATGGTTAGTGAATGGTGAGTCAAGTATATGTTCTCTAAATTCTTATATGATCCTAGGTTGTTCAAATAAGAAAAAGAAAGAAGGTGAAGAATCGAAAAAGATAAGAAAAAGAAGAAAAGAAAAAGACACTAGAGTTTAGTAATAAGTTTAAGCTCTAACCTTAGAAAACTAAAAACTTAGAGAGTCCACCCTTAAAAGAAAAAAAAATAAGAATCCAAGTGATTAGATAGTGGCTCTTGAAATACAAAAGAAGGTTAGTAGCTCAGAAGTCTAAAATGTTTAAGAATCTCTAATTGTCTACAAAAAGAAAGAAAAAGAATGAGTGTAGTTCAATAAAAATTATTGGTTTCTAGGATTAGGATGGGTAGAATATCAAGTAAGTGTCTAGATCCTTAGGAAGCAATGGGGGTGGGAACAATTAGAGGAAGNAAAGAGGAAGTAAATTCTTTGCATGCATAAATTGTTCGGGTACCACCTTGCTTTTGCCTAGTGTCTTGCACTACTTTGTTTGAGAGAAACCAATCCAAAAATTGAGTGAACCCTCTTCTTTTTACACTTCTTTATATAAAAGCCCTTCTTTGAACTCCAAATAGAATGGATAAGATACATTGCCCATGGGTAAAGAACTCACGCCGTAGGTTAATTGAATGTAAAAAGGAATTGATGTTAAGATAGTCTATGGATGCCTAGCTTAAATTATAAGAGTTGGTCTTGTGATGATCATGAATAAGTACTTTGGCTCTTAGATGATCTTTGCACCATTTTACTTGTTTTGAGGACATTAGGCATAAGGCATTACTTTTCTTATCTTGGTTTTAAGTTCCAACTTGCAAACCTCATTTTCGGGTTTGATCTTTGTTGTTTGCTTGAGGACAAGCAAAGGGCAAGTTCGGGGTTGTTGATGTGTATATAATTTCATGCATAATTAGGTTAATTTTAGCTTAGTTTCATCAACTTTTAGGTTGTATATATGACATTTAAGTCCTAGAATGCATTAGTTTAAGTCTAGAGTCGAGTTTAGGGACATTTTGCATTTGCATGTCTTTTCTTTGCATTTTATAGTTGCAATTATGGATGGATCTATGGAGGCTCTAGGCATTAACTCAAGGTGGATTTGGAGCTAAGAAATCATGGAAAAAAGAAGCAAAAGGCTATGGAAGAGTTGAGTATCAACAAGACATCAAAGAGGAGCAAGAAGCCATCAAAACTGCTAAAGGGAAGCTCCCATCGACCTAAGGTCGATGGCTGCTCACCTTTCCAGCAACTAAGACCTTGGCTGCCAAAGGGAAGCTTCCATCGACCAGATGCAAGCTCCCATAGACCTCCAAGGTCGATGGCTGATAACATTGGTCGAAAATGCTCTTATTTTAGGGCTTCCACCATTCTCTATTTAGTATAAATACCTCTTTATGTTCTAAGAACAAAGAGACACTTTTAAGACACTTTTTACAACTTTGAAACCTCTTTTTAGACATTTGTTTGAGATCTAAAAATGTTGTATAACTCTTTTTTTTGTTTGAGTGATTTGGATCTTATTTTCTCTATCTTTCTCTCTAGATCTATTCTTTTAAGCCATGAGAGCTCAAAGACCCATTTCATATCTTTGGATTTTCATGAGATTTAGTGAGTAGATCCTTCTTGGATCTTGAGATATGGTAGGCTAGGGTTAGATCTAGGGTTGTAATGGATGTTTAGGCTAGATCTTGGCATTGATTTCTAATAGATCTAGTTTAGTTCTTCAAAGATTAATTCTCGCTCAAAGACACCTAGAAAGTGTTCGATGAAATGCTTGAGAGAACTAGATCTATGTCTTTCACTTGGGCCCATGAGAGTGGATGTTACCTAGGAGCTAGTTGGCTTAGAGGGCTTAAGTTAGACTATCACATGCATACTTTGATGGGCAACAAACGAGAGTTGAGCCTTGTAGTGTGTATAGGTGAATAGATCTCCGTCATGAAAGTGGGTTGATCGATTATTAAGGGACCCTTGGTCTAGGAATAACTTCAATCCTCTAATAAAGCCTTACCCAAAATCCATTACTTCTTTTGATTGAACACGAACACATAACCATTGTCTCAAGATCCTATCTTTCTTTTGATTTGATCCAAGTTTACTCTTTCCTTTAATGCTACTTTGTTATTGCTTTCTTTATTGCTCAATCACCATAGTTACCTCCACTTTTGATTAGGTTTAGTAGAGACCCGTGACAATCTTTTACTAGATCACCTTATAGACTAGGACCCTTAGAATATTCTCTTTGTTTAGATTCGACTAATCCAAGCCTCTAAATCCTTGGACAACCCTAAAATACTAGAATTGACCCCGTTCTCTTGCGGGATTGAGCGTAGGGTATTATGTTTTATAAATATTAAATTTTGGCACCGAAGAAAAACCTTACATCAGTAATCATCCTCGACAGAGCCACTATTTAAATGAACGAATAAGTATCTCTTGCTCCAATTGTTGAAAATGGACGTAAACGATCGGATCACCGACATATTGTTCCTCGGCTAGAGACAATACTGAAGCGGCAGACTCGTGGCCTTCAGAGACAAAAATGACAAAAGATAATCGACGCTTAGGTCCATTCCTCATTCGTAACTTAGAACCAAGAGTCTTACAAGGTGTTAGAGACCAGCAGGCGAGAGCTCGCCGATCGATAAGCCATAATGGTCTAAAAACTGAACTATGATTCCCAGAATGGGAAACCATAGCTGATAAAAAAACAAATACGCTTTGTAGCACGTAAAGAAGCCATGAGGTGGAGAGTCAGAATCTTCTCCGAACATCGATATCCAAAACTCCACCTCCTCAGGAACACGGCAGAAATCCCGGATGACGGCGAGAAAAGATTCTCGGTTCCCGTTCGGCCTACTAGCATCCTATCTGAAGTTCGGTCTCGGCGGGCACCATGAATCGGTCGATGGAGCTTCGATACCACAAGTAACATGCCAATACTCCTCCACTTCCTCGGGATCGACCGAGTGTGGCCAGAATTCGAATTTCTGTACAACGTTCCCTTACCGAACTCGTAAGCTTTCGGGTTCAAAAATCGATGATAAAGCGTTTGCGGAAACTCGAGCATTCGTAGTCATAACTCAAAAGAGGAAAGAGAGATGAAAACTATAAGGAGTTTTTACCTTCAGGAATTTTTTGAAAATGAGCAAGTGAAAGATTTGGAAAGTTACTCCTCATATTTATTGAAAGGGAAACTTAATATTCATCCTCAAACTTTTTAGCCATCAATCCCGCCTAACTTACCTAACGTGCTTTAAAGTTCACAAGAATATTTCAACAATTATTTCAAACTAGAGGGCTAACTGTTGGGGTCAAGAAATGTCACGACGAAATCGAAGCCTAAAAAGCGTAACAGAAACATTGCCTCTCTTTCGGGAATGAAAATCGTAAGAGAATTATCAATTATGAGGCTGTTGTCATCTAGTTGATCTCCTCTCGATCAAATGTTGAAGCTTCGCGTCTAGCCAACCATAGGCAATTGCTTCGCAAAGTCTAGTCACTCATGAGCAACAAAATGCGAGAATATCGAAATCAATGTCCAAGACTTCCGAGAGATCTCAATAAACAAGTTTCAAAGCAATAAGAAATCTTCGTAAACATCGGCTAATCGTGTCGTTTTGAGGACACGAGCAAAGTCTGGTCGTTATCGGGCGACTAGATTCTTTCTGAAAGTCTAGTCGCCCATGGATGACTAGACACGAGTCATGTCTAGTCGCCCATGGACGACTAGACACGAGCCACGTGTAGTCGTCCACGGGCAACTAGACACAAGCCACGTCTAGTCGTCCATGGGCGACTATATACGAGTCACGTCTAGTGGCCTGTGGGCGACTAGACTCTTACGAAAGTCTAGTCGCCCGTGGGCGACTAGAAACGAGCCGTGGCCAGTNAGTCGCCCATGGGGGACTAGACTCTTACGAAAGTCTAGTCGCCTATGGGTGACTAGACACGAGCCACGTATAGTTGCCCATGGGTGACTAAACTCTTACGAAAGTTTAGTCACCCATGGGCAACTAGAAACGAGCCACGTCTAGTTGCCCATGGGCGACTAGACATGAACCATTTCTAGTCGCTCATGGGCGATTAGACTAGTGCCAAAGTCTAGTCGCCCATTGGTGACTAGACACGAACCATGTCTAGTCGCCCATGGGCGACTAGACTCGTGCGAAAGACTAGTCGCCCATGGACGACTAGATACAAGCAATGTCTAGTTGTCCACGGTTGACTAGACCATGTCCTCTTAATCATCTTCTCCTTCGAATATCGGTTCTATTGTCTCTTGTTTCGTCTCGATTGGAGTTTCCGTTGAAGTTTCGCGGCAATAATCGTAATAACTTATTCTTTTCGTAAAAACTTCGTATCGATAATATTAAACGATAACGGTTAATTCGAACACCGACATTGTCTTAACTATACGGTTGGTCTTATTATTTCGTGAAATCATCACCGCATAATCGTACGAAGAACAATTTCTCCGAAAGATATCGTAAAACTCACTTAGTCGTAAAACAGCCAAGGAAGGCCCAAAACGCGATAAAAGTCCACTTACGATCCCGGAACAAGAATGGACCCATCTGCGTCAACGATTTACCTGAGTTCCGCGAAAGATAAAAGGAAAACACGATAAAGTCAAAGTCTGGAGATAAATATGGAAAAATCGTTAAGATAAGGAATATTTTCGATAAAAGAATATTTTCGCGGAAGGATATAATCAAATCTAGGGTGGAAAATGAAACAGGATTAACCTACGAAGGCATATATAAGGGAGGCTAAGGAGAAGAACGGGGACAAAAAAACTTCTTCATAATTCACACTTAGAGCAATTAGGTTTTAATTTCCTTTTTTGTAAGCGAGTTGCGCCTCAACTAGGTTTACAAGTCTTACGTTGTTAGAACTAGGATACTCGCCGGCAGCTATCACGGCCACGAGTTATCACCTGTTGTAACGCTCAACGCAGATTCGAAATAAGATCTCTATTGCACAACTTTGTTTTTTGATTCTCTCTCTTAGTTTGTTTTCGTCGACTGTTATTTCGTACTTTGATCTATCGTTTTTTGGTTTAGCAGAAATCCGGGACCCCAAGGAGTATTACGGTTTCCTGGGTTTCCTTCGATTACAAAAATGGACGGTGCGAATTTCGGTTCCCACATTATATATGTCATATCACTAAAAAAAGAGAAAACTCTACCAGTAAAAATATTAGTATATTGCATTTAAACAAATTTATTATGATGTGCAACAAACTAACTCAATAAAACTATCATAAAAGTGAGTCTATCATGAAAATTCTATCGCACAAAAAAATCTAATATGTTCTCACAGGTCTATCATAACTATATGACATATTTATACCTGGACAAAAAATGAATTTTTGTCAATAAAAGATAATGGCATATTTCGTAATTATGTTTTTTTATTCAAAGGGTTGAGAGACATTTCAAGCATCAAAAACATTCTAGTAATTTTTTGGGCGATTTTTTTGATGATTATATGTTAGAGAGAAAACAAGAAACAGAGATGTAAAATATCATCTTTATTGATGTATAAGATAATATATTACAATGAGTGAAAAAGCCTTAGAGTTTTAGATCCTCGAATTATGGTCCTTCCTCTAGTATTTATAGTATTCGAATAAGTGTATTTTCGTATTTCTTTAGGAAAATATGGATAACTTCTATATTCAAGTATATCTCTATCTATAAGAAATATTCCATTATTTGGTCAAAGCAATTGTCCTTATCTCTAAGATTTGAATCTTAAAAGAAAATATTCCCCTCGCTTTGGCTATGGCCATGGCGAGGGACCGTGGCCTTGGCGTAAACCTTGGATCCCACGATTACTAAGGAGGTTATTTATGTGCCTTTGGCCCAGCTAAGACAGAATTCTAAGGGAATAAAATTATCCCAACATTTTCTCCCACTGTTCATTTTCTACATGTAGAAGTTGAAGAGTAGATCCGTTCTTGAGAGACTTCATACTTTGCCTTATTGTAGGATTGGCTTTTTGAGCTGAGCTATTTTTGCTAAGGCCATCACTATCGTGAGCGTTGGTGTCTTCTATCGCTATGGCTCCATCCTTAATGAGTTTTGCTAGCGTTATCAGCCACACCTGATGGATGGATCCATGATTTGGCTCTCTTAGAAATATATATGGGCTTACACCAGTTGGGCCCATTAGTGATAGGGTTTTAGTTGGCGGAAAAGTGAAGAGTCGTCAATTTTTGCCTTTCTAAAATGTCATATCGCATCTTCCTATGCGACTTGCTCTCTTCTCCATGCTATTGTTGATTTCATTTTTTCGGTAAGTTATTTCCCTTAGCGAATCAATCTTTTAGCGAAGGCTATATAATTCTTGATCTTCCTGATTTCCTGCCATTTATTTCCGTGTTAGATATGGAAAGAATATAATCATCTAAGGGTTCACCATCTCCTGGCCTTGCCAAGGTTCTAACGCCGATGATGATGCTCCAAGGTATCCCGTCTTCAGCACCTCTACGGTCTCGGATCCCAACCTAACAAGAAGGATCAAAATTCTCTCGACTCTATTCTATAAAAGATCCAGAGTCGAATCATCAACAGGCGAATCATTAGAGGGAGAGTCGTTTAGGGAAAGGTTGTTTTGCAACCTTTCGGCGATGACGCAGCATTCCTGTCATGTCCCCGATCCTAGATAGGATAGGCGGACCAGGCCATGGAACGAGGGAACGTGCAGCCAGTCAATAGACTTCA
>OVAN01004409.1:0-25945 GCA_900406275.1 Anastatica hierochuntica
GAGAGGAGCGGATCCCATCTTACTTGGGGATGCATCTAAAAAGACTCATATTGGAAGGCTTGAGAACATTGAGCTAAGGGTGAATAATATACCTGTTAAGTGTGACTTTTTGGTTGTGGATACTAAGTCCAACCAAGCTAATTTCCCATTGATTTTAGGAACGACATTCCTCCTTACTATCGGAGCTTCAATAGACTTTGATACTAAATGGCTCATCTTGAAGAGAGTCGATGAAGGAGTCTCCTACCCAATGCTTAAAACCNGGTCTACTTAAGGGAACCAAATAAAAAGGGTAGGACTCGAGAGAAGAAAGTCTATGAGGGCTTGGAAAAGGATGGAATTTGGGATTTACTTCATAAGAGAGACCTCAAAGGAGATATGCCCCCACGAGAATTTGGACTTGATAACATATAAAACCAACGCTCAAGGTCCAACCCTAAAGGATATCTACAATCCCCGTTTCATCAAAGGTAATGGAGTGAAAAACTTCAACAAGATTAGGGATTGGGGGATAAGGAAGTCTCCAAGAGGACATAAACATGAAGAGGTGGTCCTTAATCTCACCAACTAAAAAAAAAAGAAGAACGGTCAAGCTAATGACCTTAAACAAGCGCACTTGAGAGGCAATCTCATGCATATCCTTTGTAAATATTTATTTATAGTCTTTAATTTTCATGCTTTTAAATTTCAATAATGGTGATTTTGTCTTGGGAAAAGACCTTGCTCCAAAGACACTCCTTTGCTCTAAGCTTAGGTACCAACGGAGAGCTAATAAAGGAAAAGATCAAAGCCGCAATGGAGTTTGGGCGTAACACCTTCAACAAGTCGATATGACTCAACTTTAAAGATACTCCATTGGCCAAGGTAAGTTCTCCTAAATTCAAGCGTCTAATTTGCATCTCACCACCATAAAAGAATTTCAAGATTGATTTTGTAAAGCTTGATTTAAGAAAACTAAATCCCTTTTGTTCAAATTTAAAAACCTTTGGTCCTAATTTTTCAAAAGCTAAACTCGATTTTCCCTCCAAAATTGTATCTAAAGATTTTAAGGGTATTTTTATTCAACTTTTGCAAAATGATTATAAAAGAATTTTCTAGGGACCCCTTTTGCAATTTTTGAAAGTTTCACCAACTTGTACACTTGAGCATTATTTGCACATGTTGTTTGAAAAAGCTATAACTCTCTTTCTCTTAGCATCATCATCGACATTTCCATCACATCAAAGCTAAGCATTGTGTTCTTGAAAGTTTTAAGAAAAAAATTGAGATTTTTCACAAGAATCATCCATTTTTGCAAGCATTTCACAAGCTCTTTACTTCTCACACTCATATTTACATCAAGAAAACAAAGGTATGAATAAAAACTCCTTCTATTTTTAATGATGATTTTCGATTTTCATGGAAAGGGAAGAGTTAGATGTTTTTTGTGAGTTATCTTGGTAGCTAAAGCTTAGTTGTTGAATTTTCATCGATTAGATCTTCTTAAAAACAACTAAAAATTGCTTGAATCATGGATTGTTCTTCTTTTTGAATAGTGCTAATGAATACTATTCTTGAGAGAATTTTGGGGAAAATTAGTTTAATTGGTTCTTATGTTGAATTCATGGTACATATGCTTGATTTCCATGAAGAGTTCAAAGAGTTTGTAATTTTTGAATGATGTTCTTTAATGCCTAGAATTTTCGATTTTCAGGGGCTAAGAGGATTGCTTTTGAATCTTCATTTAAGTTACCATTGCATTGTTATGTTGCTAAGAGGCTTTCTTTGCTTGTTTTTTTTTGTTGAAGTCCTTGAGCATTGTTCATTACCATTGGATTTGGATAAATTATATTAAGTGCACACTTATCCAAATTTAGTAAAGATATTTGAATGATTTAAATGGACATTCTCTTGGTGATTCTTATAGGAAACTAACTCATGACATATGCATCATTTGGTTGTTCATGAAATTTTAAAAATACTAAGCTTGGAGGTGGCCGGAAATTTTGATCATTTTTTGAAGAAAAATTTCGGTCCATGCATCATTTTAGTATGTCATTTAGATTGAATATTTTGGTTAAGGAAATATGATAAGAATCAAGAATTATCGTGACTTGTTCTTGAATATTTAAAATTGGTTCAAAGTTAATTGCCTCTTACGCCTTTACATTCGTTTGTTAAAGAAATTTTGAAATCACGATATCTACTATCTTTTGTAGATCGGAAAAATGGCATCAAGTGAACAAGCAAATGTGACTTACGAAAGTTGATATGATGAGGAAACAAGCCTTTACTTGCATCTCCAAGAAAATGCAAAGGTTGTTGGGAAAACTTGGGCGGACGAGGAAATTTTGAAGGAAATGGAGATCCATAATCAAGTGAAGTACTTGATTAGGAAAATGGAGAAGGGGAACATTCTATCGATGAACCATCCGACTTACCGTCACCCCACTCTCCAATTCCTCTCAACGGTTAGCATGGTACAAGGACGTGGTCCTTTTGAAAGCGTCGAATACCTCACATTTAAAATCAAGGAGGACTTTTACAAGGTACCCCTTGAGGAGATTTGTCAAGTATACAAGTTTGACCAAACGAAGGAATATTTTAGTTATGGGTAAAGACTTGAATCAAGAATACTTTGGGAGCGAATAGCATTTGGAGAATATGATGAAGGTTCAACCAAGCTATCAAAGGTTTGAAACCCAACCATTCGATACCTTTTGGAATTTCTTGGGAACACATTTGTGGGAAGAAACTCGCCTAAACTCGTGAGCCCCTTGAGTTTGAAGCTATTGTTTCAAAGTGTCAAGACGATGATGAAAGGACCAAGTGGGGAGATAATGGAAGACCTCGAGGGAAACAATGTGAACAACGGAGGAGTCTTCATCTCTAAGATGTTGGATTACCATGAAGAGTTGATGACGACGAGTAAGCCTTTGATACGCATAGGCGGATTCCTCACTCCACTATTTCTCCATGTGGGAGTCAACCTTGGGGAATTCCGTAAGTTGAAGTGAGAGCGAAAAATAGACATGAATCACTTGGTTAAGGAGAAGTTTCTTTATGGATATCATGGTTTCACCAACATCCAAGTGATCTATTTGTCCATTGATGAAGAAAGACAAAGGAAGGCGTGCTACTTACCTTTACAAGAGCACACCACGACCACTAAGGATGAAAACCTCTCTTTCCATCTACCTCAACACCTACTTGTCAACCATCACTCCCTACCGAGTGAGCCAAGACTCTACAAGTCCAATTCCCACGAACCACAACCAAACCAAGAAGATGAAAGTACCTTCGACTTTGAATACCAAAAAGAAGAACCACCCACGGATTATCAAAGAAATGAGTACAAGATGTACTTAGAAAGAAAGGTGAATGACCAGGAGAAGATCATAAAGAAACAAAAAACTTTCTCACTAAATTGTGGAGGAGAATGAAGAAGAGAGACAAGTATAACCGCTATGCCACATCAAGTGAGAAAAAAGTGGAAGATAAAGATTCAAGCGGTCATGAACACCTACAGCCGAGGCATTCGATAGCTCTTCCGCCATTGGTGATCTGGGAACAACAAGAGCATGGAATGCAACCACCAAGGACCTCGTTTCAAGAACCATCCCGGAGGAGACATGGGAAAGACCCCATTGGCCCCTCTTCATCTCGGCTACGGAGATCAAAATGCAACAACAATGAACCCGACCCCTCCGCCAGATCCACAAGACACTTATACATATGAGTTGTCTAAAGGTACACCTATTTTCCCTTGTATATACTATTGCATATTTTCGGTTTTCTTATGCGTTTTTAGTAAGTCACTCCCACGATATAAACTTCACCGAGATGGTGAAGTTTAAGTCCGGGGGAGGGGCTTAGTACTAATGCTATTTTTACTTTTTTGTTTTCTTTTCATGCATATTGAGTCTTGCATTGAATATAGTTATGACTTATAAAAAACCAAAAAAAATCGAAAATTTTCAAAAAAATCCAAAAAGATTTTCAAAGCTTTTCATATAGATTGCATACATTTTTGAATACTTAGTTTGTAGGAGTATATATGATTGCATTTTTCATAGGGAAAAATGATGATACTACCTCATATATAGATGAGTTTTGTTTAATGAATGATGCCCTCACTAGAAGTAAGATGTTGCCTAGACCATTTTTGTCTTAAGAAAATTCTTGATCGGAATTGACCACTTAAAGGTCTTTGCGAATATTGAAGTAGACTATCTTTTGAGTCAATTCCTATCTAAGATGGCCTTTTTTATGAATTTGAGCATCTTGCTTATGGGCTTTGTCATACTTGACCATGGAAAATCACCACATTTGAGCTATGTTTTAACCATCTTTTATCACTCTTTCTTAGCTCAAATGGCTACTCTCATCTTTAGAGTAGTGACCTACCCTTGTAAACCCTTAAATCTTTCCTTCAAAACCCTCATTTCGATATGTGAGACCTCTTTAGGAAAGTGCATACACGGACAAAATCCTGCGTGAATTGAAATTGAACGACAAAGAGGATACTTCCTTAGAGTTAGTCTCACTTTAAGGCTAACTAGAGTCATAGGAGGGAAAATATTTGTGGTTTTGGGTTTGTCTAAGTCTTGGGAATCGTTAGTGAGTATTGAGTCAAGTAGATGTTTCTTAGTGCTTATATGATCCTAGGTTGTTTCAATAAGAAAAAGAAAGAAGGAAAAATTGAAAAATGTAAGAAAAAGAAGTAAAGAAAAAGGCACTAGAGATTAGTACTAAGTTTAAGCTCTAACCTTAGAAACTAAAAGCTTAGAGAGTCCACCCTTAAAAAGAAAAGAAACAAAGAATCCATATGATTAGATAGTGGCTCTTAAAATTTAAAATAAGGTTAGTAGCTTAGAAGTTTAAAAGTTTAAGAATCTCTAGTTTTCTAGAAAAAGAAAAGAAAAAGAATGAGTGAGTTTGGTTCAATAAAAGCTTATGGTTCCTAGATTTAGGATGGGTAATTATGTCAAGTAAGTGTCTAGATCCTTAGAAAGCAATGGGGTGGAAACAATTAGAGGAAGTAATTGCTTTGTATGAGTTAATTTTTCGGCTACCACCTTGCTTTTGCCTATTATCTTGCACTACTTTGTTTGAGAGAAACCACTTTAAATCGAGATAACCCTCTTCTTTTCACACTTCTTTACATTAAAACCCTTCTTTGAACTCCAAACTGAATGGATAAGATGCATTGCCCATAAGTAAAGAACTCACACCTTAGCTTAATTGAATGTAAAAAGGAATTGACGATAGTAGCACTTAATGCAACCTTGAGAACTCTAGGTTGTTTTAATCCCTGAATCTTCTGAAAAAGAGATCTGAATTTTTCTTTTGTTTTTTGTTTTCTGATTTTCGCGGAAGATGGAAGAAAGATGATGGATTTTATGAAAAGATGATAGATGGAATGATGAATGGATAGAAGGATATATGGATCTTTAGATCGGGTGAATGAACTCCTTTTATGATCTTAAAGACAAAGTTGTAGAGAATGAACTCTAAAGCTAGCAGCTGTTCAATGATGAACAAGGGTTCACAATCACTATGAAGAAGAAATAAACTTTCATAAAACTCTCGATTAATGAAAACAAGTTTGCGTAACAAAGTATTAAACTATTCTGCTAAGGGCTTTCTCGAAAATCCTAACCCAAAACCAGATATATCGAAATAATTAAACCAGAAAACAGCCCAATTGTCGCTTACATTAAACCCAACTAAACCTAAATTAATTAAAACCCAAAACTAAAACTAACCCATAATAACCGATAAGTTAAATAGTTTGATTTGATATTGGTTTGATTCTTCCAATACAATCTGATCTGGTTTGTAGTAAACAAAATTCTGTGTTCGATTATGAAGCTTCCGGGATTGTGATCTTGATAGACGAGCTGAAAGTTTGCTGACTTTGAAAATTCATAACTAATTCTTCCCAGCGTCTTTTCAAGTGATTCAACTTTTTATTGATCCCTTGATGGCTTGAAAATCTAAAACATTTTGAATCATTGCCTGAAACGTTCTGGTTTGGTTGGAATACCCTTCGGAGTGAGGATATGTCAGTTCTGCGAAAATCCTGGTTCACCCAGATTGTAAGCTCCATAACTCCCAGGCCTTTAATTTCTTTGTGATGAGTTCAGTTGCTAAAGATGCTCTGAGGAGTAAGCTTTCCAGGACAATTGAGCTTGTCGCCTAACTCCCTTTGGTTGGAAAGATATGCTCCTCGGAGTGCTCCTACGTCAAATCTGTTTTCTAGGCAGCTTGCTCGGTTTGCTTGTTGTCTGAGAAATAAGCTGGTCAGGATTGCATCAGATAGGATAGTCTATGGATGCTTAGAGTTGGTTTTGTGATGATCATGGAGAAGTACTTAGGCTCTTAGATTATCTTTGCACCATTTTACTTGTTTTGAGGACATTGGGCATAAGGCATTATTTTTCTTATCTTGGTTTTGAGTTCCCACTTGNATAAGGCATTATTTTTCTTATCTTGGTTTTGAGTTTCCACTTGTAAAACTCATTTTCGGGTTTGATCTTTGTTGTTTGCTTGAGGACAAGCAAAGGACAAGTCCGGGGGTGTTGATGTGTACATATTTTTATGCATATTTTGATACATTTTAGCTTAGTTTCATCCACATTTAGGTTGTAAATATTGCATATAAGTCTTAGAATGCATTAATTTGAGTCTAGAGTCTAGTTTAGGAGCACATTGCATTTGCATACCATTTTCTTTGCATTTGTAGGTGCAATTTCATGATGGATTCATGGAGGCTTAAGAGGTGAATCTAAGGTGGAAATGGAGCTAAAAACCAAGGACACAAGGAGCTAAACACTATGGAAGAAGTGGGGATCAAACACGCATCAAAGAGGAGCAAGAAGACACAAGAAGCTACCTAGGGAACCAGGCATCGACTCAGAGGTCGATGTTGGCTCACCTTGGGTCGATGGTGGCTTGCCTTAGCAGATTGCTGCCCAACATGACCTAGCATCGACCCAGGGGTCGATGCCAGGTAGCATTGACGTGAAAAAGACCTTTTTTAGGGCTTCCTCTCTCCTTCTCTTTGTATATATAGCCCCTTATGTACCAAGAACAAACATATCACAACTTATGCTTAAAAACACTTCTCTTTTCTTTCATTTTGAGATCTAAGAACTTTGTAATAACTCTTAATTTTTCTTGAGTGATTTGGATCTTTTCTCCTTCATCTCTTTCTATATATCTATTCTTCTAAAACCATGGGAGCTCAAAGACCCATCTCTTGTCTTTGGATTTCCATGACTTTTAGTGAGTAGATCCATCTTGGATCTTGAGATATGGTAGGTTAGGGTTAGATCTAGGGTTGTGATGGATGAGGCTAGATCTTGGCATAGATTCCTACTAGATCTAGTATAGTTCTTCATATTTATATGCTTTCTCATTGACGCCTAGAAAGTGTTCGATGAAATGCTTGAGAGAACTAGATCTATGTCTTTCACTTAGGCCCACGAGAGTGGATGTTACCTAAGTGCTAGATGGCTAGAAGGGCTTGAGAATCACTATCACTTACATGTTTAGATAGGAAACAAACGAGAGTTGAGCCTTGTAATGTGTATGGGTGAATAGATCTCTGTCACGAAAGTGGGTTGATCGACAAAGGAGGGATCCTTGGTCTAGGAATAGCTTCGATCCTCTAATAAAACCTTACTAAAGTCCATCACATCTCTAGATTGAACCCGAACCCATAACTATTGTCTGAAGATCCTATCTTTTATTTGATTAGATCCAAGTTTACTCATTTCTTGCTTTATTTTCTTGGTAGTTTTCTTATTTCTTTCTTTTGTGAGTTTTCACCATGTTTGGCCTTGACAACCATTAGATTTAGTGGAGACCTGTGAAAACCCCCAACTAAATCACCCCCTAGACTAGAACCCTTAGTGTATTCTCTTGGCTTATGTTCTACTAGTCGAGCCTCTAAATCTTTGAACGAACCTAAAGTACTACGATTGACCCCGTTCTCTTGCGGGATTGAAAGTAGGGCAATAGGTTTATAAATTGTAAACTAGACCCACGTCAGTTATTAAAATGAATGTTGAGCTTGTAGGTTCAGAGTTTGGAATAAGAATGGGCTTGGGAGGTCATGAAGAGATTCTTGGGGAGAATGTTCTAATTGTCCTAAGTTTATGTGGTCAGCGAAAGTAGTGCAGAGTAAGGTCTACTGATAGCATAAGATCCATTTTGTTTTAAACTTCTTTTCCCATAGGCTCAATCTTTGTTTCCTTTACTTGAGGACAAGCAAAGATTCAAGTCTGGGGATTTGACGTATTAGCATTTTATAGGTTTTTACAGCGATTTTTAGTCGAGATATATGGTTTTTAGTATGTATTCGGTTCTGTTTGGAGCGGTTTGTGTCTTTAGTGTTTTTACAGGTAACGAGCTTGATTGTGCGGAAAGGTCATATTTTGGACGGATTTCAAGCATTGAAAGAAGCATTGCTGAAGAGGTGAAGCATCCTGGCAGAATGACAGGGATCGATCGATCCCTATCACGATTCGCAGACCAACTTTTTGGAACCGAACCGATTTTTAGAGAATCAGATTACATGCCTAAACCTAAACTCGTGTTTACCTTTTCATTATGTTTTTCTGAGACTTTGACAAGAGATAGAGCTTTGTAACCTAAGGGAGAAGAGTTCGAACCTGTACTTTTTTTAGAGAAGAATTTATGAACCTTTAATTTTTTTAATAGCAATTACATCATGTTCTCTCTTGATTTTTGTTGTGATTGTTCATTGATCATGAGTGAGTAGTTCTTTAGTTAGAGATTAGGATTTCTCATAAGGGATTTCATGAATATGTGATTGTTAGGTTGTTAGATTGGGGAGTTATCGATTGATCTTCACTTGTCTTTGTGTTTAATGCCTAAATTAGCTTGATCACCTAGTTCTTGAGCCTAGGATATTTCATGCACCGAAAGTGTTGGATGAAATTCCTGAAAGGAAGATAAATGAGCAAATTGTCTTAAACCAATGGAAGTTGATGCTTAAGCAATTTCTGAACAAATCAATCTTGTCTAGAATACATGTTTAGGATTCAAAACTAATTGGAAGTTAGTATCTAAGATCCTTAAACATAGGTAGTTGGCGCTACGGAAGTAGGTTGACTATTAAATTGTGAATTGAGTTCAAGATGGCCCTTAAATGTTTCCCTGATAACAAACCTAAAATCCTGATGAAATGATTTCCCTGAGAACACCCAATGTCCAGTGTTTTCCTCCAATTGACTTACAACTCTTGTATTTCATTGTCTCTTTCTTGCTCGATTTCGATTTACTGCATCACTCTACAAACCTTCCTTTTCGTTTTAGCCCGCGTTTGATATGAAGTTTTTCGTCCTACCTTTGATCTCTATGGATTCGGTCCCGAACCACTAAAACATACACATATGTATGCTTGCAGTGTTTTCTCGGACGAAAACCTAAGCCATCACTTCCAACGGTAAACTTGCATCGATGACAATCATGCTTCTTTTACGAGAAACGAGTATTTTCAGTGACATCAGTTACACGCATTGTCTGAAAGATTGAGGATGTGTTCCTTGTTTATTATATTTTGAATTAAATGTGAAATATTTCAAAAATTTTCAGGCGGGAAACTACTAACTCAGATTCAAATTTTTTTTTTCAAACTAGTAAGTTTTCGGGGGCTCATTTCACATAATTATCGCCAACAATTTTGATGAAATTTAAATTTAGTTTCAGACATATCTTGTCATGAGTTTACCGTACATATTAAACCTTACTAGAAAAAAAAAGTCGTCAGAAATTATTACATTGCTACCTCTAACCTCCCTTACTTTTTTAACTATCCTCAAACATCAAGTCATTTGTCATCCTTAGATTAACAACCCACACAAGCTACACGTATGCCTATTGTATTATATAACTCTTTTTTATTCTAGATTTTTTATTAACCGCACCTCCAATGCATTGTCCTCTTAAATTAAAAGAAAATATGGGTCTCATAAACGCTTTTTGCATATCCATTGTTTGATGTCCAAAAATTCACCATATAGACATTCAAATGGTTACAATTCATTTATCTTTTGTAGCAACAGTAAATGTTTCGATTAGTAATCATGTCTGCATATTGTTATCAATTAATATATATATATATATATATATATATACACACACACACACACACACAAGAAAACATGACAGGATTTTGTTAATTTTTATATTATCACACGACCTTTTGTGTGTGTTTATGTCTATGTAACCATGGCAACACTTCTAGAAATTAATCAAAATTTTAACCAAATGGCAAAACATAAATATTTGGAAGAAATAGACATTGAGATGGAATATCCAGCACTTGGTAAACTCTCAAAAAATTAATTTTCACAGGGAATAAATTTACCGATGATCGAATATCCACTATTTCGTATTCAATAAAGGGGACAATCAAATGAAAGTATATCTAAAAAATACTAGAATTAATGTCGTTAAATTGCACATAGCTAGCATTAAACAACAAGGACGGCGATATTGAAATGACACACATTTGGCATTGGAAAAATATTAATTATCGGATTTACTTCCACTACCACCTCCTGTTACATCCTCTACACAATCAATCCTCATGTGGCATGCACGTTTACACTGCTGACACATATTTTGGTTATTGTGCTGCGTCTCTGACCTCTACATTAAAATAAAAAATAGGCATTAACGCAATTACTAATCAAATGTATTGTATGTAACATTCATAATTGTATTCTTTACATAGAAAACATCAAGCGTGTGTTTGCGCTTCACTGTCCTTGGCCTGCCGACCCCCACTAGACATTTTCCCAAGTTGATTTCAAGTACTAATAGATATCTTGTTCGTCATCCATGCTTTCACTATCCATAATATGTGGAAGACAATATCAACGTGCAGAAAGTTCTCCATTTAAAAGTAAATATCTACTTTTTTGAAATTCAAGTGTTGGCGGGACAATTTTCGCCTAAGTTATTTCAATTTTGATAACCTAATAAAAAAAGTCGGCACATAAATTACGAGCTACCAAATATTCAAAGTGGCTATATTTACTGTTGCCCTATTTTCCAAATGTTTCTACTAATATGGACGCGAGTGCACCTGCTACCACCCTTTAGGCATTGAAAAGGACGGTCGCCACAAATTTCAAATAGTGATCCACATATCTTGTCTTACAACCCCAACTACCGAAGACGCAATTAACGATATGTATTTACATCCTTTAATCTAATTCAGCTTTCTCGTCCCTTCATAACCACGCCCTATTTTTGTACATCAAAGGTGTTTTGTCCAAACGCCGACTTTGATATTCGCGCCAATTCGTCGAGAAAAGCAACAGCAAAATTGAATTAAGAATGTTAGTTACCCATACCACCATCTATTAGTTACTGTCCACCAAATATACTAAAAATTCAATAAAGATGTTGCTTCTTAGTGCTTTGTTATAATTTAAAAAATCAAGATAAGTTGTCTACAATAATACCAACGTTGATATATATATAAAAAATTAACTCGTTGTTTGTAAGAACTCACCCTTTGTACATCAACGGATTGTCCATATAGCGATTTTCATGAGGTAGAATCTCATTCACGAATACTTGCTTCATCAATAAACAAGATACAATAGATACTGAATTAACCTATTTTTTAGGGTCAATCTTCATTTCCCCTTGAATAGTTCATGGAAAATTTATGTCAAAAATATGCTCACACCATCGCTAGATCCAAATCAAGTACATATGAAAGAAATGAAGGGGTTTAGGAGCTGGGAGTGAATGACTCAACACATTTCAATCCATTAAACATTAACATCATAATAACAAGTTATACTAACTATATTAAATGTGATCACCCCGAACACCCACATATAATCCTACATAATTATAATGCCGCAATAAATGTTATCGTTTTTTCTTACAAAAAAATGTTCTCGCTTATTAACACTTACAAGATACCAAAACCGGTGCATAATCCATATTGCATGTAACTATAGCCCGCCTCTGCTATTGGATCTTCCGTAGCAAAAGTGTAACATGCAATTGTACGTGCTTTTTGCCCTCCCCTTTTTTGGACAAGACACCTTTCAAGAAGTTTTTGTTATGCGAAACAATATTTTCCCCTTTAAATTAGCAATGTAGTGATTCGTCTCAGGGGTTTCCACATACAATGTGTTTCTGATTATTAGTTTCTTATCTAGATGTATAAATCTTACATTTTCCCCAAAACTCCATCAAGACACATGATATTCATATATAGGTCTCCAGTAAAAACAATAATGACACCGTGTGGTTTCTCTATCAAACCATGTATGCCCATATTTCATTATCAAGCTACAAATATGTTCTTTCCAAATTTTTTTATATATCCATAATTAATTTTCCACCCAAAAAAATATTCATAATAAGTCATATCCACATATATATGAGTTTTCACATTTTTCCTTCTAGATTAACCTCAAAAAAAAAAATTAATACCTATCCTAAAATCTTTGATTCAATGTGAATATATGTCATTATCCAATGGTCAATATATTCAAAGTTTATGATGTTGATTTAACCATCTACAAATTTTATATTCAAATTGACAATATACGACCAATTAAGATTCTAAATAGCTCCGTAAACAAAAACTTGGTAGGTACAAAACATCTTTATCTTTCAGCTAGTTGTTGTGGATGCGCTAATCGTGGATCGCCTGTAAGCATTTCCCTCGAGATAGACTATTACATATCCGAAAGGTTTTCCTTTCTTGGCTGATTTTGTTCCCATTTCATATATGTTTGTTAGGCTGGAGAAAGAGTACTTCTCATATGTGGGGAGTGGAAATATTTTGAATATGGGGAATGAAATTTCATTGTCATTGAAAAATGCTTCCATTCCCCAGTTGAATAACCTTGAAGGATTTATAACTCAACATTAAGATGGAGTTAGGGTTTAAAGACAACGTCGATATTGCTGGCGTACTTAGCTACTAGCCGTCGAGCGATGATCAAACGATAAAAGGGTTCAAAACTTCGCCAGTGATTCTTGGGTCTGACCGTTCACTTAATTTATTTCTTGATAAATTCTAGGACGTTAAACTCTTAAGTATCTTTGTCAAATTCGAGCGTATAACCAAAGGCTGCTCCGCAATCGATGTCATGTCGGATGGGGTTGGGATCAAGACACCGATTGTCAGTGGTAAAAGGAAGAAAGCTGTTGTGAAGAGATTAAACAGCTTAGAAGTTGGGCAAGAAAGTAGTGAAAAGGAAGGCATTTTCTCTATGGCGGGCTCTAATACAAAACCCGTTTGTCTGAGCAGCTAAGAATGGGATGACTATTTGATTGCCAAGGTAGCAAAGATATATAATCACCTTAGAGAACACAATTTTAGGCTAAAGTAAAAGTTTAGCTATACGGTCAAACTTACACGGACTTTTGCTCTCAGTTAAGTTCTGCCTTTTCACATATTTGCCTTTACGTTGAACATTTTGTACTCTTCAACCATTCTGAAATATAAAATAGCTAGGAGCACATGATTACATGTGATAACATCATTATTTTACCATTTTCCTTTAGATTTTAGTATGTTTTTTTTTGGTGTTTTTCTGCAATTCTCAACGATTAGAAGTAGTTTTCTTCTACTTGTGGTATTTCAAGTTATTTCAAGTCAACCAATGATATTTAGAGCTTTGTGGAGCTAATTGGAGCAAAGTTAGCTTCTGGAGGCAAAGTACAAGCCATGAATCCACTCAAGGAGGATGGTATCTTGACCCAATACCACTAGAAAACTCATATGAACCCCAGAAAAGAAGACCTACGCTTCAAAACTATGAAGGAAGATCCCTGGAACGAAATCTCCATAACTTTCTTCCCCATGAGCAACTGCGATATTTCTCACGTTCCTTACCTCATCCTCCAAGTCTCTACACACCTCTTAAGTCTCTAGAGCACAAGGTCGAGCACCTCACAAAGCAACTCCTCGAGATTCAAAGCGATACGGAGCAGAAAATCTACACTACCATAGATAATCAATACTTCGCTCTTGAGGAGAGAATTGAGAAGCTTGAACTCACTGTTCAAGGCCTAAACATGAGCCTAAGTCACAGATAAGCCGCTGTCCAAGAGCTATTTGACATTCGTTCCCCACGAAATTCCACATAAACCCAAAGAGAAGCTGAAAATCGCCTTGAAGAGAGGAGGAACGTGAAATCTATTGACAAAAGATTTGAGTCTTGGGCTGAGGACATGAAGGCCATGCAAAGGAGCTATTATTCGGGTTTTAGAGTCTTAAATCTAAGGATCAAAAGGTTCAGGGAAGAACAAGATGAAAGGATTAAAGAGTTGGAAGATAGTTTGGAAGAATTGGTGTATGGGAACAATGGAACGAACAAGAAGATGGAAGATGACCAGCAAGAGGAAAAGGAAAGCATGGGAAGAATGGACAATGAAACCCCTGAGATTCGTGATATCAAGATCAATCTTGATCTCCTTAGCTCTCATCTCAAAGACATTGAGAAGAAACTAGTGGAGAATGAAGAAAACTCCACTAAATTCGTCACTAAGTCTAATGACCTGAAGGGAGATGTCCTAGCTTTTGATTTCCAGCCTTTGGACAATCAAAACTCGCCCCAAGGAGTAAGATCACGCACGCCCTTTAAGAGAACAACTAGAATCTGAGCCACTCAACCGAAATCTAAGCCTCGGTTTGAGCACAAAAGTGACATTGTCAACTTGGGATCAAGAGAAGCAAATCCCTCCAATTCATGGGAGAAGTGAGAAGCATTTATCAAGATATATCAAGACTTACCAGCTGATATGACGTTTGATAGAGCATGGGCTACAATAAAGGAGCTCAGGAAGTGTCTCGAGTACAAAACACAAGACTTAGAACGCATAGAAGGCATATTCAACAACATCAGGGATCCCAACAGGCGTTACACCACACTTCTAACATTGGAAGACCCAGAACTCTTCCTAATTAAGTGTTCCATCAACAAACAAGTCTTTTAGAACGCTCTATGCGACTCTGGAGCTGGAGTAAACCTCATGCCAACACATATTGCTGCGCAACTTGGTTTCACAAACTTCAGGACTTTGGAGATGTGTATCAACTTTGCTGATGGATCAATAAGAAGACATGTTGGATCATTATGTAGTATCTTAATAAGTGTAAGAATTGAGGAAGATTAAGAAGAATTTAGTGTAGTATTATGAAGAACATTTTGAGTTTAAGAGAGAGAAAAGAAGAATTGGCGAAATGAGAGAGAGAGAGAGAGATACAAGGATTAGTATATTTCCTTGATAGTATTTTTGTTATATAGATATGTCTTTAAATAGAGGAACCTAAGACATAAAAATAATAATAATTCGAACAACAAAGTACAAGAATTAATGAGGATGGAGACTTTAGTTTTGTCTTCTTTCTCCTTGTCTCCAACGGCCATATGCTTGGAAATGGACATCTCTTTGTTGTTGTTTCCTTAAGACACACATGTGATCTTTCCTATTTTAGCATTAGAGCTAGATCCCAACGGTTCCTTCCTCTTTCTTCTTTTAGACTTTTGTTGTTATGCATTACTAAATTCATAAACATTATTAAGACTTAAACCTATCCTTGCATAATTAATACAAGTAAACTTAAATCTTAATAGTAAGAATCAATAACGCTCTTGTGCCTACTAACTTTCAGGTTGTTGACGTAGCAGAGAAGCATTCGTCAGGTTTAATACTTGGAAGAGGTTTTCTTGCAACCGTAGAAGCTTTCATGGACTGGCCAAATGGAAAAATGAACTTTATTGATGTTGATAAGGACCTTTACTACATGATAGCACCTTATGGATATCCAGCAATAGAGGTTAGATGCCCTCAACCGATAAGAACGGTTGCATTGGAAGTATAATCACAAGAACAAGAAGAGGTTTCATCTCAAGGATCTACAACAGTAAGGTGGAGATTTAACTCTCCACTGAGGATTCCTCACGTCTAAAATTGCCCAGGAGTCAAGCTAATTGACTTTAAACAAGCGCTATATGGGAGGTAACCCATATGTTTTATTTCTTTAAGTTTTGTTTTATTTTGATTTTTAGACTTTGATCTTAGGAAAAAGTTGCTTAATTTGGTGTCATAAGTTTTAATAAATATTTTTTAAGTTTTAGTTCTTTGATTTTGTAGGAAATTAATTTGGAAAGGAAGAAAAATGGACAATATGGACATGTTCTGGACGTTTGAGCCGTAGTATAGGATCTCGCCAAAAACAAGGCACCGACCAGACGTAGGAGCACCACCACCCGAAACAAGGCACAGACCAAACGTAGGAGCACCACCACCCGGTCCCAGCAAGCTCCCAGCATCGTTCCAGGGAGTCCCACGACCGGCTGCCTCGGAAAAACAAGCCCCCGACCGATGGCAGGGGCTTCGTGCCTCAAACTACCGAGGCTTTCGCCTCCCACGATCGGCCACGTAGACTGTGGTGTCCAACACCGGTCCTGGCCAGTTTTCCACCCATTCATAGCATGTCCCAAGCTTTACATGATCCTAACCATCCATTTCCATGTCCCGACCATCCCATTCCCATCCGGACGTGCTTTTGGCCGAGAAAACATTACCGAATGTCCAATTTTCACATTTTCGTAGTCAGATCATGCCTAAACTCAAAACTTTCCAGGTAACCAAGTAAAATTAATATTTAGATACAATTTATCGTGATTTTCAAGGTTGGAACCTCAGGAACACAAGGATACACACTTGAAGCTACAAGGAGCCTAAACAGAGCAATTTCATCTTAGCCATTTTATTGCCGCCAAGCAAGAAATCAACTAAGTTTTTTCCAGCACCTCACAGAGGATCTAAGGGACATTTTAAGGTTCTAAAACCCCCCCCCCTCAAAGACCCTTAAACACAAAGACGAGTCGATGGAGCAAAAATTGCGAGAATTTGGACTTCAAAGGAACCTCGAGAAAGAACTTCCATTTTAATTCATGCCAAGAAGTATTATGTTCAAAATGAAGAATTTTTTTGAAGCTAAAAGTGATCTACTCAAGGCAGAGCCGTTTGTCATCCACATCCCGAGGCTCAAAAATGTGATCAAAGAAACAAAGACCACAATCGGAGCATCTAAAGAGCAATCTAAGCCAAACAAACTTCCATGCCAGATGAACATCATAAAATACCTTAAAAATGAGAAAGAGGCTAACAGAGATCTTCATCAACTTTTGCCTCAACGGGACACAAAACCGACGAATTTGGTTTCTCTGAAACTCTTATCTAACAGTTCAACCAAGTCCTACTGCTGAAAACACCCACATAAAGTCGGAATTTTATGAAGAATGACCCAACCAGATTTGGAAGTGCTCATACTTCATTTTGGAGCACCGGATTGGCTAGAAATCGAAGAAAAACTCAGCGAAGACCAAACCAAGCTCCCCCACGCGAACCAATCTGTCAAATTGTCAATTTACTACTTAGTAACATATGAATAAGGTGTTTCTCAAGAAAAATCAGCCTAGGAACGGTCAGATTCGCACCAGCCCAGTTTCTCATCAAGATGAGCCAAACCGAGCATTTCGAAGAGACCAAACTCGGGCAAAACAATATTGGTATGAGCTTCAGTCTTTAAAATTCATTTTTATTAACCAAATTTTCTATTTTTTAGTAGGTTTTCAGTTTAGTCGGAGTAATCTTCCCGGATAGCAAAAACTGACCATTGTTCTTCATTTTGGTTTACCGAAACATCAAAAAAATGGCCGCCTAACTCTCCATATTTTCAACTAGCAGCCTAGTAACTCCTATTCCCTATCTTTTACATTAACTTTTAGTACCTTCCTTACTTAATTTTAAGTTAAGTTTGGGGGATTCTTATTGTTACTAATGCTTCTTTTTCTTTGTTTTTGATTCTTTTTCGTGATTTTTGAGTCATTTTTAAAAATTTCAAAAAAAAAATGTTTTATTGAGTCAAAATTAGTCCAGAAACAAGCTTGACTTTTAATTAACCAAGTGATTAAGGACAAGTATCCGTAGCGTCAGAGCTCGACTACAGTTTAGCCATTCGGGAAAGCTCAGGTGGATCAGCTAACCAATGCACCATATCACTTGATATACGGATAACCCTGAGCCACTCAACACTTAATGAACTTAATTTTCTTTTCTTGGGGCTTGGTATGCATTAAATACTACTTCTCTTCAGATTCAAAAACATTAGTCTATGGTTCTCTTCCTTCCTGTTTAACAAAAAAATCATCAAAAAAAGATGCTTATGCTTATTGTAAATTTTGGAACCAATAAAATCCAAATGTGCTTAAAAGAAAAAAAATAAAGAGATTGATAGAAAAAATAAAATGATACCCTAGAAAAGTAGGGAAAAATCGATTCTCGAGAGGTTGATAGAAAAAATAAAATGATACTCTAGAAAAGTAGAGAAATCAGCCTCTAAAAAGCATTTAAAAAGTGAATAAGGAAGAGGAAAGGAACTGATTGTGGGGTATAAAATGTTAGGATCTTGATTGAGTTGAGTCTATGTGTTCTTTGATCGATNGAGAGGTTGATAGAAAAAATAAAATGATACTCTAGAAAAGTAGAGAAATCAGCCTCTAAAAAGCATTTAAAAAGTGAATAAGGAAGAGGAAAGGAACTGATTGTGGGGTATAAAATGTTAGGATCTTGATTGAGTTGAGTCTATGTGTTCTTTGATCGATACTCCCTCAAAAAGACCGAACGCTGTAGATTTTAGGAGTGTTGATGGAGATCATGGGTCACTCATGTTGATTGTGGCTGAATTGGGAACGTTGCTAGACTTGTAGTTATTACTAAGAGTTTTATTTAAATGTTGATTCTGGTGTTATTGGATTTCGACAATTAAAGTCACTAATAAGTTCAGAAAGTCTGGTAGGTTTCCAAGTTTTCAAACTTCTTTTCTGTTCTTCGTTTTCTCAGCTCGGGGGCGAGCTAGAAGCTAAGTCCGGGGGAGTTGATAACATCATTATTTTATCGATTTTCCTTTAGATTTTAGTATGTTTTATTGGTTTTTTTTATGAAATTCTGAATGATTAAGTAGTTTTCTTCTATTTGTGGTATTTCAAGTCATTTTAGGTCAACCAATGATATTTGGAGCTTTGTGGAGCTAATTGGAGCAAAGTCAGTTTTTGGACAGATTCCGAGCATCTAAATTATCATATGAAATGAAGGCATTTCCCTCAATGGATTTTGATGAAATTTGTACAGGAGCTATAGAATTGAATTAGCTTTCAGATCAAGCTATTCTTGCATCATTTGGAATAGTAGACAAAGTGTTACACTAATATTACTGAAGACTTGTCTAGCTGTCTCGCAAATGAAAGATGCGAAGAAAGACCAAAACAAAAGGAAGACCATTTGGGTTTAGAACTAGAACTCAACCCAAAAACTCTTTACACGGAGCCTAACATTTATAGGCCTTAAAAGCCCGGTTTCACACTTTTGACCTAATGAGAAAATGTACTATACGTAGTTTCTTTTAGATTTTTTTTGAAGAGAGTTGTAATAACCCTCGCGAGCGGATATTATTTTGGCCAAGTTGGCCGAATAGCGGTAAGCTAAATGCTAGTCAAGTGACTCAAGAGAAGGCAAAATTTTGAAAGTTGGAATCCGGAAGAAGGAACGGTACGGATGGATTCCTTAGGAAATCTAAGGGATTGGAAATGTCGATGGTTCGTCCTAAAAAGTCTTAGACGACCGTGAAAATTAGTCGGAAACCTTATTCTTCGACCAAGGGAGGTAAAATGGTTTCGGGAATAAGAGTTAGGAATATTTCTTAGAGAAAATTAAGTTTTCCTCGAAAGCAATATTTTCCCGACCTTTCGGAAAATATTTGGCATGTTCGGATCGAGAAACGAATGTCCCGACACGATAGGATCTAATCGGGAACTGTTTGGCATGATTCAGTACGTTTGGATCAGGTAAAATACACGACACACATGTGACTTACACGTCTGGCGAGCGTGCCACTCATCCGGACACGTGTCGCTGAGTGGAGAATGCTTAGTGTGCCTTGTGCTGAATCATGCAAAGTGAGGGCCGCCTATAAATATCAGTTTCTCCCCTCATAACTTCGGTTTTTGAAGCTTTTGCACGAGGAGAAAGTGCATGGACCGTTCGGATACACGACCGCCGATCGATCCGACTGTCCGGATGCGCGATCGGCGACTGTTCCGAACGTGTTTCTGAAGATTTTTCTCGTGCCTAAGTCTTTTTGGAGGATTTTCTCGTGCCTAAGTGAGATCTTAGAGAATTATTCGTGCCTAAGGGCCTTGGCACGCAACAGATCGAGATTTTGGGGAGAAACACGAGCATCCGAACACGCTAAAAGAGTAATCTCGTGCACCCGAACGTGTTGAGAGAAATTCTCTCGTGCAACGAACGTTCCGAGGATGTTTTCTCGTGCTAAATCAAGTAGCTATTGAGATTCATCGTGTCCAATGAACGTGACACTTATCCGGTAAGCCCAACCATCCGAAATCGTGATTTCTCTCGGGTACTTTGTTCGCCGATCGTGTATCCGACCATACTGATCGTGCGAACAGCTTACCGATTGTGTATTCGGAAGTATTGACCGTGCATAAGATTGTTGTTGTTGTGCTAAGTGCTCAGGATAGCACGTAATCAACCTGAAACCTTGGAAGAATATATTTGGAGGGTTGCTAGGCCACGTTCGGGAACTATTGAGCTTCCGGAAAGTATCCGGTAAGAGTTTTCGTTATCGGTAAGTTCGGTTACCCGTGAGATACGGACTGGGTCAGTGTCTTGTGATCGGATTATGTGTGTTCAGGTTTGTGCCGAGAAAGGACTTGGCGAAATCGGTACGTGGGTTCCCGATAAGAAGTTAATCATTCGGTAAGTTCTCGGATCACCCGAACGTTTCTTTCCGAATAGCTTTGCCGAGCAATTCTTTCCGAATAGTTTTCCCGACCGTTAACCGTAGGAATCGACTGTATTGAACTTAGGATTTCCGAAGATTGCTAGGCTCGACTGCGCTCGGACCCTATTCTTTCCTTAGTTTAACCGTGTCGGAATTCTAAGGTGAGTCTTGGTAGTCGTTTTCTCATGTTCGCATGAGCTGCACCACAAGATGTTTGTGTGTTTCATTGCTTGATGCTTGGATTGTGATACATCTAATACTTGTGTGATCTTTGAGTGATGTTATGGCCGTGAAGTATTTATAGTTCATATTATCCGTTTGGTTGTTCTGTGTTTTGTCCGGACATGACCTTAATCCGGATGGAATACGAACACGTCCAAACGTTGAGAAAGCTTATTAAAATTATATGAGATATTTGCCTGAGGTTCATAGCGAACCAAGAAAGAATTCTAAGGCTAAGTATAACAAAGTATTGTTTAAGAAATTAAGTCATCGCTGCCCATGAGAATGGGTAATCATGATTACCCACATCCGTGGCTTGGTCGTTGCGTGGTGGCGCGTGGACGGATCAAGTACACGAAGACACGGAGAGACTGGTTCACTACCATGGTCGTGTACTGCGTGACGACGCAGTGCTAGAAGTTCCATGTATCATGGCTTCTAGCGGAGGAATGTATTATGTATATATAATATTACTATAGTTCCGTCTAGCCTTTGTGGCTACGGGATTAACTATTTTTTTTTTTTTTACTTGAGGTGGGTATGGGAAATATGGAAGCGATGCATTTAAGGGTTTTCCCGGGAGAAGTATTGATAAGTATTAATAAGTATCGGTAAATATGGTGAAGTGTGGTTAAGTATATACAGTATACTTGGGTGAGATACTTGCTTGTTTCTCTTCTACTTATCGTACCATTTTGGGGTTAGGATTGTATGATTAGTGGGTTGGGTTCCAGGCTCACTAAGTAACGTTGTTACTCACGACTCTCTTGTGCGTGCAGGTAACCACTAGAATAGGGACTTCTTTTTCTTTGGGGTGCAAAGGAACGTCTAAGCCAGCGTTAGTTTTTGTTATCCTTACAAATGGATGTTTGATGTATAGTTACGTATACGTTGTTGAGCCTTAGGCTCTAGGGAAACTTATAAGTTTTCTTGTAAGACTTTTAAAGTACTAAGTATATATAATATCAAAAGTTTTGTACAACTACGGGTTCCAAATGATATTAGTCCTTGTCCGGACGAACTAACTGTTAATCATTACTCAACGGGTTGAAAAGCCTAGAGCAATGGTTAGTAGGATATATGGTGAACTCGAACAGTTGGTTCAAGGATTCCAAATTTGTTTTGGGAACCTCGGATCGGCCGTCTGGGAACATCATATGTGCCACTTTTGTTCAGCAATGAACGGGGGTGTCACAAGAGTTGTTTAGGTTTTAGATCGAATAAGTGCCTATGGAAGCAGGGACGACACCCTTTGGGGTCGTGCCCCTTGTAGCCTCATAAGGATCCATCTCATATCAATACATCCATATTTCTTCCATCATTCGGTTTTATCTATCCTTCTCCCTTTGATTTGATATGGATGTTTGCTGCCATGATTGATTTCGTGTTTACATGTTTTTAATCTATTAGTTTGCATGTTAGACAATAGATTCCAAGGAGTCAATGAGTTTACTTGAATAGGATTACTAGTCGATTAGGTTTTATCAATAACGTTATCACCTTTATTCATTCGTTAATGTTATTCCTCTACGAAAGCTAGTACGGGAATAAATCTATAGCGGTATCCATTCCAAAAGTTTGACTTATCGCTGGATCTAGTATTTGGTGAGCCTTTCTAAATAGGCTTAGAAAGTAGATCGACTTTAGAATCGTGAACAATCAGTCTTGATCGTTTTTATGCGTGTTTATTATTTTGAGATCATTCGAAAGTCTAGGTCCTTTTGATTTTAAGGATAGAATCCTGAACCTCGAAAGTGTAGAGGATTTACCTTAGTGGTCATGTTCTAGACCGAAATTTAATTCCCCTAGTCATTTTTGAACTCCTACTTGTTTACTTTAACTTTCTACTGTCTGATGCATCAATAAAACCATTAAAACCAAATAAAAACAATGAAAACACTCTTGCATATTTTGATCTTAGCTTAGTCCAAAATCATATAGATTCTAAGTGTGACTGCTAGTCTCTGTGTATTCGATCTCTAAGTATTACTGCGGATGTTGTACACTTGCAGCTATATTTTAACTAGGGTAAAACTTGACCCCACATCAACATACATCTAAAGTAATAAGAAATTTTGTTAGCGCAAGGTAGAGCACTTTCCGGATAGAAACATGATAACTTGAAGATAAATTTAGGGAGTTGCAATAGCAACAAGAAAGAGATACTAATCTATGAAATGATCTTTTGAGGATTTACTCCTTTGTTTGGTGCTCTTAATCATAAAGAATCTTATTCAACTTCAATATTAGCCTAGATTCATTGCTAGACTCATGCATGACTAGACAAAAAATATTTGGAGTTCCAACTTATGGAAACTAATACATAGTTGCATATATCTCCACCTGAAAGTGCGAGGTACCTCTACTAGTGAAGATCCTAAATAAAATTTTCAAAATATAGTGCAATCGAAAGTCTGCAGATAATTTAACTAATTTCTTAAATTCTTGTTGAAACTCAGATATTGCATTGATGCTTAGGCTCAGATCGACCCGCATACCTGAATTCTAGAGTTTGTTCTTTTTGGTGGACTTGAAAATACATAGAAAACAGTTTAACAACCTAGCGAAACAAAACAACAAAAAAGGAACATATAATTGCTAGTACTTACATGACAGTTATTTTTGGTCAAGGGAGCCTTATTAGATTGTAGGAGCGATTTCAGGCACTTCAGGGCTGTAATCGTGTGTATTATTCAGCTGCAGAATCTTATCTAATGAATATAGAAAGCGGAAGCTGCATGAACTCATAAAAAAGGTTAGTGAGAACTACATAAAGTATAGCACTATCAGCAAAAACTGACAGAACATGTTTCGCGAACTCACTTTTCCTTAGCTTTTTTTTGAGTTGTTATAAGAGAAGAACTTTTGAATAAGACCCTGAGATTTCAAATGAAGGATACGACCTTAGAAAATACCGACAACTCTTGGAATCGTTTGTAGGGAGAATTGTAGAAGAAGACATGTACTAAAACTTCTTTCATTTGGAGGAGCAGCTATAACAGCTATATAAAGTATTAGGTTAGATGAATTAGGTTAATAGAAATGGAGAATATAGTAGATATATTTATATTTAGATTGTCTACACTAGATGAATTGAGGTTTATGTAGATTTTAAAAGTTGTCAATTCTTTTAAAAGAAATTATACCGATTTTTAAAATTTTTAAAAATATCAGAATTTTCAATAAGGTTAGTATTGTCAATAATCATGGGAGAGTTAGAATTTTTTCAATTTTATAAATTAAAAGAATTTCACGTAGGGATAATTTTATCAATAATGCACGCTCTTCCTAAGCGAAAAATCACTGAAAGCTTACATTATTATTGTCATAAATTAACTTACTAGAGAGTCTTACAAATCGACTTTCAAAACAACAGTTATAGTAAATAAAATTCTGAAAATGCATAACCTGAAAGAAAATGAAACTAATCATCACAAGTGTGCAAGAATTAAATCAAATCTAAATCAAAAGAAATTATTTATGAAATAAAACTCAGTGCTAAAAGAGGACGCGGGATTATGTACTTGTTGAGGACGCGAGATCCAATGCTAAAAGAGGACTCCGAAGCTACAGTCGTGATAGGAATACTAAGCACATCGCATGCTATTGAAGATAACTTACCGAATCTATAAGAGTGGTCTTTCCAACACTAGAGGATGTTCAAACTCTCAAAATTTGTTATGTCTAACGGCGGTTCATCAAGATATACTTGAATCATATTTTTATAATCATTCTCTTTAAAAAAATACATATTTGTTAGAAAACGTTATTGCATTATACTTTTCCGGGAAAGTAACATAGATGGATTTTTTTTTAAATATGGAGAATGAATAATACTTCAAGAATCACGCTTTCACAATAATACTGTCATTTTTCGTTCCACTAGCTCTAACGAAACAAGACGATATTGAAGTCTCGAAATTGTTCTCTTGATCATTATTACGAGTCTATTTACCGGAGAAACTGAGAGATTTCGAAGGACAAAATAGTTTTTTTGCGATCTATTTACGGCCCGTAAACTCGCAGCGGTTAGCCCGCACTAATCCTGCAAACCGTGCGGACAATGCACGTTTGGCCCGTAAAAATTTGGACTTTTCTTTTAATGCCCAAATCCACCTCACATCAGGGCTATTTGGGCCAAGCCTGTGGACAACCGCCCAAATTGACATCTTTATTTAAAAGATATCAATGTTCAGTTTTTGAGAATCGGAACCGAAATTGGAGAACCGAATGTCCCTCTCTCCTTCTCCTTTTTATATTGAGAAATTAAATTCACTAACAAAAAAATCAATAAATTAAGAAACTAACATATTTCTTTTTCTTCCAAATTTTTTACCCTTATTTTTTCTTTTTGTTTGTTAATAAATTTAGACAAATTGGTAATATTCTTCAAATATAATTTTTTTATAATCAAAGCACAAATTCATTCTTTTATATTTTTTTTTTGTCATCAGCCTAATAGCTTAATAGTTCCCTGAAAAAGGCATCACTCCAGATTCGAACCCAGATAAATGAACTTGACCAACAGAGATGGTAATCACTGTACCAGTTATGCCGCTCTCACAAATTCAGCCTTTTATATTGGTCGACTATTTCCTAAATTTAGGTATTTTGATGGTCTAGTGATGTTGGAGCTTATTTGTATAAAAAAGATATTTTGAAATTGTTTATATTTATTTTGAACTAGATAAGTACTCGCGTGATACGCGAGTAAAAATAAAATATTTAGTTTCTAAAATTAATAGCATGCATAATTATAATTTGTATGTTTAGATTAAATCCTCTTTAAATCATCCGCGTGCTCGTGTAAATAAATTATAGATTAAAATCTACGTTTAACTTTTCTTTTAC